>JAMZAV010003443.1:0-95214 GCA_024449915.1 Sweltsa coloradensis
CCTTGCGATTCAAAGAATCCACGACGACGTGAGAATCTAGGGCGCTTCAACCGGTGAGGTCACTTTGCGCCGCCTGTGATATTGGAAGTTGATGAAGTGAGTTTATGATGTTTTTGATGATTATATTGTTTTCTTTAAGTATATAATGAAAAGAGAGAAGTTGTTGGTGGTGATAGTATACCCAAAAAAAAAATTAATGATTAAGATAAAAATTAAATGTGTTTGATGTGAATTACATTTTGTGAAGCAAAGAACTTTGAAAGAAAAATTAAGAAAGTTTGTCGCCGTTATCATATGAAAGAAGTTATCATAGGATTATGAGAGATCAAATTGCGTGCGCAAGGCATCATATTTGGTACATTCTGCTATCGATAGATGAACGGTTAAATGTACATCACATGATTCACATTCAGTTTAATATATTTATTTAATTAACGTCCATCGTATTTAGTTAAAAACTGATTTAGAGAGTAGGATAACCAGATTAATCTACTAACATAGATGAAGATAAAATAATTAACTACCAGCTCAAGTTATATTTGAAATACTAATTATACAACCACAATGTAATAAAACACAATAATTTTGGTAACAAATTCATAAGAATATTTAATGTAATTAATTAATTAACTAAATAAAAAAAGGGGAAGCTGAGTTAGGCGTATGTGGCCTTTTTTAATTATGGACAATACCACCTTCTCTACGTGAGAGTCGAGACGTAGGAGGACGATGTTTTCATCAGTGTGGGCTTCACAGTTCACACTGTGCATTGTTTTAGTAAGGACGCTTCAACAGTTCATTGTCGTCGTCGTCGTCGTCTAGAAGGTCGTCAAGGGAAGGGGAAGTGTCCCCGACGACGATTGCGAGAGCTCGCCTCAAGATTCGAGGAGTAATATACTCCCCGCTTACTAGCTGATGTTTACGAAGTAAACTCTTGAATCGTCTTGTAGGCCTACGATTAGCAGAGCCATGCTCTGGGCCAAATTATTCTACTCCGGGCTCAGGCGTGGTTTATCAAAAGACCTAGGATGGCTAGCCGCAGACATAGGCCAACATAAATCCTGAGACTATATAGCCTACATTCAAGTTCTGATTCTGGCTCTCACCATTAGGCCCAGTGGCGAGGCGTCCGCGCATGCAAGGCATGCACTGCATGCCTTGCATTTTGAGCAATAATAACTTATTTTGTAGTTAGTTTATAGTTATTAATACGTCATCTAGTTCTGTCCATCATTAGTTTTTTTTATTTTTTTATTTGGATTATGGACGCGTCAACCGTTAGGTCATAATGCACCACTGTAGCCTAAGGGGGGGGGGGAGGAGGGGTCCATGCTGGTCAGAACCAGCCAGCAGGAAGGGGGCGTTTCTCACGTCGTGGTCGTCATCGTCTTTGTCATCGTTCGTTGTGTCATTGCCATCGTCGCCGGGGGGTCGTCAAGGGAAGAGGACAAGGTCCCCGACGACGATTGCCAGAGCTCGCCTCTAGTTTCGGGGAGTAAGATACTCCGCTCTTTCTTGCTGATGTTTGCGAGGTGGACTTTTTCTCTTGAATCGTCTTTTACGATTAGCAGAGCCATGCTCTGGGCCAATTCTACTCCGGGCACAGACGGGGGTAGTTTTGTTGCAAACATTTTATTTTGAACCTGGCGGGATCACGCTACGCGTAGTCTAAAATATGTTGACTAAACTCCGGAGCGAGTCGCGTAGCCTGCCTCAGTAGCGCATAGGGACAGATGTTTGCAGGTTGAACTGGTAGGCATGCTACGGTCGCTGAAGCTTTATTTCCCTGTGCGAAACCAGAGTTTGGGCTGTGTGGGAGGTTCGTAGAGAGAGAGAGAGAGAGAGAGAGAGAGAGAGAGAGAGAGAGAGAGAGAGAGAGAGAGAGAGAGAGAGAGAGAGAGAGAGAGAGAGACTTACGGGCTATCGCCGCGCATTACCACTTAGCAGACTCGCTTGCCCCCATGCAGATTAATGAAATGAAATATTCTGTAATAATAATTCAACTATTACGTAGTGCATGGGTGATGTCTGTCCTATGGATATGACCGGTCGAAAGGCCCGCCTACCGTGCGTTAGCAAACGATGTTATTTTCTTTATCGTGCTGAAAGAACGCTCTAGCGCTATCTAAAAATAGAATAAAGGTTCAGATATAATATAATAACATAGACTAATCGTAAACAATATTTGCTTAGTTCTTACAACGCGGGTAATTATGAAGATTGGTTAAATGGGAGCATTACAAACCTTGCATTGCGGAGAATCAAATTATTATAATCTACTAATTAAAGAACGCGATAAACATAATATTTATGCCGTTTCAAATTCAATCGTCCGTGGTCGCACATATTGTTAAAGTATAGGGACGCTGGCGAATTACACTAGGAGGACGCGGATTCGAATCCCTTACAAGGCATTGATTTTAAATTGTCCTTCACACTCATCTATCATTACTTACATCTCGAATATCAAACTTAAAATAATAAGGACGTTTTACAACAATATTCATCAACATTAATTTCTGATAACGAATATTATAGAATTCTTTCGGCAACGATTTGAAAAGCTGTAAGCAAACCTCGAATAGCAGATTGTGTTAATGTAATCTGATGACAAGCACATCCGGTGTCCAGATCTAGCCCACTTTACCTCCCCTACTTGCTTCGAGGCAGAGACGATCTGATTTCGCTAGGGAGCGCCACCAAATGGAGCCAAAATTGTGCTTTGTAAGGTGTTCGTACTTTTCGTCTTACGTCCACATTTTTCGAGCGATAAAAATGAGTTTTGTTTTGCATATTTAAAACAGTAATGTGAATCTCAGCACGTTGGCCGATTTTTCAATTTCGCTCCCTTTTGGTCACACTAAGTCAGAAAACTATGACCAGAAATGAACATTTTTCGACATTTTCTATGGACTTTGAGAATTCGCGGGGAAAAATCTATGGCCTAAATGGGAAAAAGGCCAACGTGCTAGGATTAAAAATTTAGTAACCTTTCAGGGGGAAAAAACAGAATTAAAATATATTGATTTTCCTGCCCTTAGTTCGAAAAGTACGAAAGTACTGCACATGACGCGCTCAACTTAGTGTTTGAATCGCACCCAAGCCTCTTAAAAGTGAACTTTGACGATACCGACGACCTTGCTTTGGGTTCGAGACTCTCACCGACCACTATAAACTTTCAATCTATCTAAGGGTTTTATGACGCCATGCTGTCACCTTATGTTATTTATTCCTCCTTGGTCTGGACCGGCACCTCCACCAAAACAGTGTGTTAATTTTGTACAGGCGGCTCCACTATCAACCAAGTATTATGTTTTTGTTACCCAAATATCGAGAACCTTTTTAATATAAGCGAGACCAGACGGGCAAAGAGATGTAATGATTTTGTTTGTTTATTTGGATTAAGAACGCGTCAACCGTTAGGTCATAATGCACCACTCTAACTTAGGGGGGGGGGGGCATGAGCCCATGCTGGTCAGAACCAGCCACGGGTAAGCGGAGGAAGGTGGTTGAAGTTCCAAGAACGACGACGTAAGAATCTAGGGCGCTTCAACCGGTAAGTTTATAGAATAGAATAGAATATTTATTGACAACTTTGATTGCAATGATTACATTTTGACACAATCGGTGGCTGCTCAGTATACTATACATAGGCTAGTATTATGTAAAAAGTATGAATATAACTACATAGTAAATTATGATAAACTATTTGTAGAAGGGCACAAGACATAACACTTAACTTTTCAACAGTCCTTTTAATACTCCCAGTGATTTAGGAAGAGTCACCATTACTCCTTTTGGGAGAGTATTCCACTCCCTTTTGGCCCTAGCCAGAAAAGAGTATTTGCCAGTATTAGTTCTGCTAGCTACAACCCTCACTTTGAAGGCATGGTCACCTCTTCCTAGATAGTCGGCCCTTTCAAGCCTGCCAGATAGGTCTACCCACGCTTGTTCTCCGTTGTATATTTTATACATAGTACATAACCTTGCAATTTTTCTCCTCCCTTCAAGTGTTTCCCATCTAAGGTTTCCTAACATACTTGTAACACTCGCTCTCCGTCTAAAGTCCAACATAACGTATCTTGCTGCTCTCCTCTGCACCATCTCAACTTTCTTGGTGTGCCCTATCTGGTAGCAGCCCCATACACTTGAACAATACTCTAAACTAGGCCTTACTAATGTGAGATATCCCTTTTCTTTAACTTTCTTGCTGCATCCTCTTAAACTTCTCATCACAAAATGCAACTTTTTATATGCCTGAGCCACCATTGCACTTATGTGCTGATCCCAGCTTAGGTTACTAGCTACAGTTAATCCTAAGTATTTACATCTCTTACTTGCTACTATTTCACAGTTGCCTAATCTATACCAATATTTAAATAACATTTTTTTTATAGGTAAACCTCAACATTTTACTTTTGTCACCATTTAGCCTCATTTTGTTTAATTCCACCCACTTATTTACTAAATCTAAATCCTGCTGGAGCTCTTTACAGTCCCTAACACTCCTTATTATTCTGTATATAATACAATCATCTGCAAAAAGTCGAACCCTAGCCGTTATTCCTTCGTTTTATATCGCGCCGCCTGTGATATTGATGTAAATGAAATGAGTTTATGGTGGTTTTAAAATAATGGTGGTGAATTAAAAATTCGAATAAAAATGAAATTGTGTTTGATGTGATACAATTTTGTGAAATAAAATAATATCTTTGAATGAGAAATTCATATCACCCATCATATGATTGAAGTTAATGATGATTTGAATGAATGATTTGACTGCGTTTGCATGGCATGGCATCCAATTTGGTACATTCTTCCAACAGAATAGTGGTATACGGATAGCACTTCAACCGATAGGTCATAATGCTCCACTCTAGCCTAGGAGGAGGGACCCATGATGGTCAGAACTATAGCTACGAGAAGGGGGGGGGGGGGGTTCTCACGGCGCGGTCGTTCAGCGTCTTTGTCATCGCATGTCGTCGTCGTCGGTGTGGTCGTCTAGGTGGTCGTCAAGGGGAGGGCTGGGAAGTTCAAATTCGAAATGAGTTGAGATGATAATGATTTCAGTTCCCCAACAACTAGGTACAGTACGTGTTAACACAAAATTAAATGTTGAGAGATAATATTCTAGGACTCAACCCATAGCGTTCGCTGTTTGTCTGAGAAGTTATTAGATTATTGTATCTCTGGTTGGTCACTACGTCGCCTCCTACCTGGTTGGCTGGGTGAGATGTAGCCTAGGATGAGCGAGAAACGAGAGGAAGGGATGGAGAGGACGTTTACCTTCCAAAAGAGTGAGGACCGTGGGAGGCCGGGCGTTCCCAGGGTGGACCATTCGGCCTAGCCTTCGTTTGGGTTGACCGGACCTTTGGACCCGACTGTTCTTGCCAGGGTTTGGTCTGAGGAGGATGTAGCTAAACACGACCACGTAAGAAACTAGTGAGTGTAAGTGTGAGTGTGAGTGTGAGTGTGAGTGTGAGTGTGAGTGTGAGTGTGAGTGTGAATGTGAGTGTGAGTGTGAGTGTGAGTGTGAGTGTGAGTGTGAGTGTGAGTGTGAGTGTGAGTGTGAGTGCGAATGTGAGTGTGAGTGTGTGAGTGTGAATGGGAAAGTGAATGAGTGTGGGTGTACGTGTTTCTGGTCTAAGCCATTTGACTATCTAGTAGGCCACGCCTCAAGTGAGCTCCAAAAGATTTAATTTCGCTCAATTGCCTAGTATTTGGGTTCCAGAGAGTTATACAAGGTTATTGCGCGACAAAAGAATCCTCTCCTGTATAGTTCAGTCCGCGCGAAAGGAGGATACAGCGCGACTCCTTTCCCGTATCGAATGATCTGTCCCCCGAGCTGCATCTAGACAAGGGTCAAGGTCGAGATATTCAAAAACATTTTTTTCATAAAAATACATCTATTTCATTTAGTGGTTTTTCTATGACAAAATGTTAACTTTTCCCCGCTCAGACGTCCCAGTCCTTTCCTTTTCTGATAAATTTCGTTGCCCTGTTCTGTTAGTTTCTAGTTATTTATGTTCCCCTGTGAGTCGGGTGCCATGCGGGCACCCATACGTGATTCAGATTTAACTAAACAAAAGATACACAATTCTTTTTTCACTTTCGGACGAGCACTTGAAGGGTGCGAGAAAAAAAAACGAGAAATTTTGGCCGATTTGTCCTCAAAATTCGGTTTGTATTTTCCCTTTTGAGGCATTTGACACTGTTATACCCAGGATTTTATACGAAACAGTGCCAATAATTTCCCATTTAGATGTACGAATTTTACCCTGGGCTTTTTTAAAGATCGGGATTGTCATGTGGGGGGACTTGCTGTGTTGGGGGCCATGAAAATTTACTTCACACCACATTTAAATGTTAGCTAGGTTGCTTTGAAGAGCATTTCATCATCTTTACATTTAATCTCTCTATACACTGTACAATCGTGCTTTTGGGCGAATCGGGAAATTTTAAAACGGGTAAGTCCTCGTGAAAAAGGGTGAAAAAGGGGGGCCCCTAAGACGCCCCTTGTGGCACCCAGACACAACATTACACTCATTGAACACGCTCCCCGTAGCCCAAACACGAAAACTCGACCCACTAAGAAGCTATGATCCACCCTTAACCTGGCCGGAGATGTTGTAACGTGGAGCTTGGCAAGCAGACGTCGATGGGGGGACCCTGTCGAACCCCTTTCCCCCCAGTCCAGGATATGACTCATCCCGTCCCAGCATAGCACCAG
The DNA here is from genome assembly GCA_024449915.1 of Sweltsa coloradensis. Classification (NCBI taxonomy): domain Eukaryota; kingdom Metazoa; phylum Arthropoda; class Insecta; order Plecoptera; family Chloroperlidae; genus Sweltsa; species Sweltsa coloradensis. Next base: position 6,731 of record JAMZAV010003443.1, read on the forward strand.
CGCTGTTCCCAGTCATAAAAGACCCCAGCGAGCATAGTGACGCATGATCTCCTGGGTAAAAAAGCCGTTTTGTTTGCATGTTTATCCTTGCATGTTTTGAGGTGTGCCATTATTTATGTTGACAACCCCCTCCATGATTTTTTCCCAAAAAAAATTTTTCAAGGAAATCGGGGGGGTTTGTTTTTACTCGTTTTTTTTCCCACTCTTGAAAAACGGAAAAAACTTGGCCTGCTTCCCGTCATTGGGCGTTTCATTGTTGCTGGAAGTTTCCCCAAAAACTGGCAGAAATGATGGGAGATTCCTTGGCGCATTCAAAGTATTTTAGCAGGTATGTTTTCAGGACCCAGACACCGCGGGGCGAATTTTTTGATGGCTCGGGTGATTGAAGAGGAAAAAAACGGGATTGTTTTGGGGAGGGGGGTTTGTGTGATTTTGGGAAGTTTGGGGGACAGAGGGGTTTTTTGAATCGTTGGGAGAGAGAAGTTTTTTTTAAACTTGGTTACAAAGCCTCGGAAATTGTTTTCGGGTTACTTACATTTACATTATTTACGTGAAGTGGTGAGGCGCGGACTGCCATTTTTCTATGTAATATCCCCCCAAAGTTTTTTTTTGGGTTTTCCCTCGCCTAGGGTTCCACATGTTTGTCGTGTGCGTTTTTGTGTTTCCCTTTTTACTAAATTGCGTTTTCTTCCGGTATCTTCCCCTTTTTCGCGCACTTGTTACCTTCCATTGCGGGACAATTTATCCTCTTTTTAATTTTATTTATTAGACACTTTTTATCCATGTGGGCCTTTTTTTTAGTTTTCTTTACCTTGGCCCAGCGGTTTTTTCCCCAACTGCCCCAAAAAATTTTTTTTCCATTTAGACCACACTGTTTCCACGTCATGTTCCCCCTTTGTTATGCACGGCTTTTTTTTACTAAGTAACTTCTTTTGCAACCCCGTTCGCTCTGTTGATTTAGGTTTTTTCCGTTTTAAATTTTGGGTTTAGGCGGCTGCCATTGCATGTATTTTTATTGCCATGTGGTCGCTCACCCTGGGAAAAACCTCCATTCCCCCCGGTGGGGGGGGTTTTTGTTATACAGGTCGAGTATTTTACGGAGGTCTTGGTTATTCGCGTAGCTTCCCTTTAATCTGGTGGGACAAACCACATGAAACCCGAGGGAAACTTGTCGGCCCAAAGGGGTTAGCGGCACAGCAGGCCATTGGTCCCCAGTCCACATCAAAATTGAAATCCCCCCACAGGATATGGCTTTGTATTTATGTTTATGTTTTGCCCATTTCAAAGACTCAATTAAGCCGTATTGCCCGGGGGGCACTGGAATTTGGGCGCTCGATACGCCGAAAACCCAAAAGTAATTTGTGATCACCGACTTGATGTCAGCCCACAGTATCTCTGATTGTTTCGAGGCTTGTGAAAAGGGGGAGGGTCCAGTTTGGCCCCGGGCTGCGGCAAGACACCCCCACCCCCTTTTCCCCAATTGCCCCCCCCGCTGGGCGGACTTTTCTGAAAACCAGGTAGCCTTCCGGTATAACCTCCACGTCGCCAATCGAGGAATGCAGCCATGTCTCGCACAAGAAGATAATTGCCGGGTTGACAGCTTCAAGCCAAGCTTGGATTGCGGGTCGCTTCAATCTGTTTGCAATGCTGCGTGCATTAAATGACAGGCAGGTCAGCTTCCCGCGGTTCCTAGGTTTGAGACTGTCGTGGCCGTCCTTTTGTATTCAGAGAAGTGTTACCAACTGCGTCGAAAAAAGAGTCACTGAAGGTTGGTATGGAGCAGCTCCAACAATCCCATCGGGCATCGCCTTTCGTCATTTTCTTGTGCGCTGTAGCAGATATGTTCGCACAAGTTCGGTGGGCCACCTTTCCACAAGAGTCAACACTTCACAAATAATTGGTTTTTGGCGTCCTCTAGCGTCACATATGAGGCAGGTTGGGCTGGTCAATGTGGGACCTGGATTTAATTCCACGTCGCCGCTGAGGGCTAGTGCCAACAGGGTGGCAACGCTGAGCCCGATGGTCGGCTCGCGGCCCCGCCTGGCCCTCCCGCCTCGGTCGCCGAGCGCTAGAAGAACCTTCCTGGCCGAAATGCCCCGCACCGCAGTTTGTGTAAACCGAAACCGACCGATTGTTAACGACCAGTAAGTTTTCTCGCAGAGGTTCGAACTTTATTTTATCGTAAACACTTTCACGCACAAGAACTGATTCACCTCGAAAAACTTACTGCGCGAATAACCGCGAATATTATTAAAACTCCCGGGAGCGGTCCGAACACTGTACTGCGGCCACGCGCCATCTTTTTTTCAAACACACGAACAATAACCAAGGTCAGAAATATAAAACACTTACCAAAAGTGTGTACATTCTCAGAAGCACAGAAAACCAACGACGACGTGAGATACAAGGGCGCTTCAACCAATTAGGTCGTACTGCGCCGACTGTGATTTTGTAAGTTAATGAAATGAGTTAATGGTGTGTTTGATGGTTTATTTGGATTAAGGACGCGTCAACCGGAAGGTCATAATGCACCACTCTAACCTAGGGGGGGGGGGAGGAGCCCATGCTGGTCAGAACCAGCCACGGGTAAGGGATGATTATATTGTTTTCTAATTTTATATATAAATAAGAAAATGATGGTGATGATTGTAGAATGATATCTGCGTGTAATAATTTACCTGAGAGCATTGAAGAGGAAGAGGACTTAACACATTCAAAATGTTGTTAATGTTGTCCTCCTTTGTAAATCAGTTTTTATAACTGAATAGGATAGACGTTAAATAAATAAATAAAATAAAATAAAATAAATAAATAAAATAAATTGTATTTAGAGTCTACCCACTCAGTTTTATAACTGATTTTCAGTAAGGGACTTTAAATCAAAGCGAACAAGCCAACCCTGTAGGCCCCGACGCAATCGACGAGTAGGAGATAACCAACCAAAGATCATCATCATTATCTGTTGCTACGTCCAACTCTGCGTTGGGTCTGCATTGAAGATAGGCCTCTCCATCTTCTTCTATCCTACCAGTGCCACCACTCCTCTCCTTCCACCACATTCCACTCTTCTCCCGCTGTTCTACATCTTTTCTCACACTATTCTGCCATTGTTGTCGTGGTCTGCCCCTTGGTTTCCTACCTGGAATTTCCAATTTCATCATCCATCTCGGTAATCTTGACCTTTCCATTCTCTTGACATGTCCGAACCACTTTAATCTTCTCTCTCAATTCGCTCCATTAAATTCCTCACGCCTACTTGATTCGGATATCCTCATTCCGTATTCGGTCCCATCTCGTCTTACCCACAATGCTTCTCAAAAACTTCATATCTACAGCCTGCACAAGACTCTCCTCCACTGCTGTCATATTCCAAGTCTCTGCTGCATATGTCAGTATTGGAACAAAGTAGGTCTGGTAGATGGTAACCCTGCACTTCTTTGGTACTTCTCTGTTCCATATGAGATCTCGGATAGATTGGAATAACCCAACAGCTTGCTGTGTCCTTCTTCCTATCTCTGGTTGAATCCTTCCATTGCATACTACTATACTATTTCAATAGGAAATATAGCAATCAGTGGTAAGGACAGTGCGAACACCCGCGGATCGACGCCAGAATCAACAAGGCCGATTGCGAACAACTCTGAATTTATTATGTGCTTCGTTGCTAGTACGGCTCCAAAGTCACCATTAACAAACTCCTACGACAAGAACTGATGGACTAAAGTCCAAATCAGAAGTTAAAAACTTCTGACTTTGACGGGAATCGAACCCTGGACCTTCTGCATTGGAAGCAGATACGCTAACAACAAGACCAACGAGCCACACAAACATTTGGCAACATGATAATAACATGCAGTGGCGCGGCGAACCCTTCAATAGGGAAGCTAAGTAGCGTGCGCGGGAAAGACTCCGGGTCACACTTGGTCACGTGGCATAGGATAATAACCCGTCTTCGAACATTGCTCTACCGTATCTCCCGACTGAGACCAACATAAGGTATTTAAACCACACGACGAGAACACTTAATATCTTCGCTACGTATTACAGACAATATATATTCAACAACTTATACCAAGTTTAAATGAGAGCGAGTTTAATAAGTACGTGTAATTGCGATGTTGCCGCGCCGCTACGACACAATAGAAAGAGAGCGCGTCTCCACGCAGCAGAATTTGTAAACGGTAACTTTGAGCCGTCCTAGCAACGATGGCACATAATTCATTTAAAGTTGTTCTGAATCGGCCTTGTTATCGATCTTTGGTGGGTTATCGCTCACTCGCCGATTTCGTTATGGCCTACAGGGTTGGCTTGGTCGCTCTGGTTTACTGTCCCCCACTGAAAATCAGCTATGTGACCGAGAGGGTAGACTTTTAATACGGATTTGTTTATTTATTTATTTATTTTCAAGTATTGTAACACGCTAGAAAATAAGCCCCCCTCCCCCCCCCCCCTTCGCCCTCCTCCTTACTCTATAGTACACACACTGTTTCATTCATTGTACAAAGTTCCAAAATCTGTCCCACCCCCCTCCGCCCCCACCCTCCAACACCTTATTAATGAAACTTACTTTTGTAGTCAATCGATTATTGTCAAGTCCATTTCCATAGCACATTACATTCCCACCCAGTCTATAATGCCGTCCGCGGTGGCACATGTGATTAGGCGCAGGTCTCAAGCGTATGGCACTACGAGGACGTGGGTTCGTATCCCGCATACACATTATGATGTTTTAGTAATCGTCCTCCATCGTCATCTATCACCACTCATCGTCCCGAATAGCCTTAGTGCATTAATATGAGACTTTAAGAAACAGAAATCATCAATTTATAAACCGTCACTATAACCCTAGCTTCACATACAACTACAATCTCACACGATATAACACTAAAAACTGTCGCGACTCGCGATAACCCTAGCTGCACTCATACTTACATAGCACAGTCCAGTAAGCACATAGCAATGTCGTATTATTCAGTATATCGTCCCGATAAAACTTGTTACACGCACGCTACTACAATAGCACACTGTCTATCACTTATCGTCGCACTAGACCTAGCTGCACGAACACTATGAACATAACACCACGGTATAACACTAGACATCGTCGCGCTAGCTCTAGCTGCGACCTCCCTCGCCCGTGGAAGGTTCGTTACTGACTCTACGAAGCCTATACTTGTCAGATTGCCGGTGCATCAGTGAGTCATGTGCTGCACTCTGCCCGGTAGAATGCACACTGCACAGGCGGATGCGATACACTCACTAGCAGTGGCGTACACCCAAGTGATCGGGGGTTCGAATCTCATGACACGCATACAGTGGCGTAAACGCAGGAATATATAACCAAAGGGGGTGGAGGCGGTGGCATGTCCTTCACAATTTTACCGCAGGTAATTTTATTTCAAATATGAATCTTTTATTGGTTTTTAAGTATTTTAGGAGGTGTTTGCGTGATTTGCAGAATGGGAAATGATAAGATAAATAAAAATGTGTTTTTAATTTTATGCCTGGACCAAGATGACTAAGTTTGGTTAACTTGGATAAGGGCGCGTCAACCGTAAGGTTATAATGCACCACTCTAGCCTAAGGGATGGGGAGGAGGGGCCAATGCTGGTCAGAACCAGCCACGGGTAAGGGGAGGTTGCCAAGGGAAACGGGAGGCTGTCCTACGACGACGATTGCCAGAGCTCGCCTCTAGTTTGGGGGAGTAATATACCTCTCTTACTAGCTAATGTTTGGAGTTGGGCTTTTTCTCTTGAATCCGCTTTGTACGATTAGCAGAGCCATGCTCTGGGCTAATCCTACTCCGAACCCAGACGAAATCGATGATTCGAAGAAAAATTGTCTGTGGTTTGGTTTATTTGCATTAAGGACCGCGCCAACCGTTAGGTCATAATGCACCATTCTAACAAAGGGGGACGGGAGGGGAGGGGCCCATGCTAGTCAGAACCAGCCACGGGTAAGGGGGTGGAAGGGGGTTCTCACGTCGCGTTCGTCATTGTCTTCGTCATCGTCATCGTTCGTGGTGCTATTTTCGTCATCGTCGTCGAGGGGTGGTTAAGGGAAGGGGGAAGTCCCCGACGACGATTGCCAGAGCTCGCCTCTAGGTTCGGGAGTAAAATACTACCCTTCTTTCTAGCTGGTGTTTGCGAGGTGGACTTTTTCTCTTGAATCGCCTTGTACGATTAGCAGAGCCAAGCTCTGGGTTAATTCCACCCCGGGCCCAGACGGGGGTCTGAACCTAATAGTCATATGATTCGTGTCTGCAGGGAGTTTTTCCTGTCGACACTCGGTATCAGTCAGAGGAGGATCTATTACTTTAGTAGTACAAATGTTAACAGGGCATCAGGTGTAACTGAGTCACCAGCAGAAGGTTAACATACCAAGCATGCACCGAACATAGAAGTGAGAGATGGGGTTCTAAAACATATCTAGTCTTTTCCAGTAGTCAACTCCGATTAGGGCCGTGCAAATAAAATAAAAGTATATCTCGATCAAAAACTTACTCTGCCTGAAATGCATGAACTTTATTTAGCAAGCGAGTTTGTCATCGACAACAATTTTGGATTATTTGGATTAAGGACGCGTCAACCATGAGGTCATAATGCACCACACTCTAGCCTAAGAAAGATCGGGAGGAGGGGCCTATGCTGGTCAGAACCAGACACGGTTAAGGGTGGGGGAAGGGTGGTTTCTCAAGTCGCAGTCGTCATCGTCTTTGTCATCGTTCGTTGTGTCATTGTCATCGTCGCCGGGGGGTCGACAACAAGCCTGTTAAACAAAGTATGTATCGAAAAATATTAAACACTGAAAACAAATTTAGTTTTTCCATGCCTCGCAAAGATCGGTATGATAATTGCAAAGCGTACAAAATGCAGACAGAAGATCAAAGTATTCATGTTAAAAACAAGGTGATGGGAAAAGAAGGAAGGGACAGGGATAGGAAAGCCTTTAAGAGGAGGTCACTGAAAAACATTGCCGTTATTTGCCAAGGGGGTGTAGAGAGGAGGGTCCCATGCTGGTCAGAACCAGCTATGGTTACGGGGAGGAAAGGGGGTTCTCACGTCGCCGTCGTCATCGTCTTTGTCATCGTGTTTACATGAATGGTGTTGTCGGGGAGGTCGTCAAGGGAAGGTGGACGTGTCAGAGACGACGACCACCAGAGCTCGCCTCTAGATTCGGATGTTACTCATACAGAATTGAATGGATCGCATAGGTGGTCACCAAGGAGTTGAAACCACTTGTGTCAAGAGTGGATCTTATTTAGTTCTTAATTTACGACGACGTGAGAAACTAGGGCACTTTACCTCGAAGGTCATATTGGAGCGCCTGAGACATTATTATTATGTTACCTAACTCATAAATTAAAAGAAAGTGAAAAAAACGGTAGTGGTTAGTTTTTAATTATTTCATTAAAAAGTGACATCATTCATTTAATAATAATTTATGGTGTAACAAATTACTTAGTTAACTTTTTGTTCTAGTTTGTCGACGTTGTCATATGATAGGAGCGCATGTTATCATATTATTTGTTACATTCAGAATGTGACGTTGCATCGATGTCGGCTACCAGTGTTAGAATACGAGGCACGAGTTAGGGAAACAACATAATGATGCACGGTTAGAGGTACATCACACGTGTCACATGATCCATGAGGTGAAGAAGAAGAAGAGAAGAAGAAGAGAAGAGAAGAAGAAGAAGAAGAAGAAGAAGAAGAAGAAGAAGAAGAGAAGAAGAAAGAAAAGAGAAGAAGAAGAAGAAGAAGAGAAGAAAGGAAGAAGAAGAAGAAGAAGAAGAAGAAGAAGAAGAAGAAGAAAAAGAAGAAAAAAGAAGAAGAAGACGTCGTGAGAAACTAGGGCGCTTCAACCGGTTAGGTCATATTGCGCCGACTGTGATATTGAAGATTAACGAAATGAGCTTATGGTAAGTTTGATGATTGTTTACAACGTTTATAACAGAATTATTTTATTATTTTATATGTAAATATATTCTCGAATATATTATTTAAATATAATATAAGATAGGTTTTAAAATATTGATTGCAATGTTATTTTCATTTTAAATGAATTATACCTGCCCGTAGGGCAGAATAGTTAATGCAGGGCAAATGTGGCCCTCTGAAGCCTGACAGTGGTTACAGATTTACTAATTAAAACATTACATACATGAAAAATAACAAGAGAACATGACACTTATAAAGTTAGACAAATTGAAAGGCAAAAGGCGGATAAGGGTACTTGAAGCGAGGTAGAAGTTTGAAGGCTCGAGGACGCGAAACGAGGTCGTGAAGCTCATTCCTGCCGCCTGCGCGTGCGCAAGGGTGTTGAGTCGAGAGCTGATACCACCGACGCCGGTTTGGGTATACAAGTCTCCATTCCGCGTCATCGGAGGAAGCCGCGCGAAGCGGCGAAGTATCGTTCGCTCCAAAGATAAGTATTTCTGGAGACATCCTCCAACGACGGGTGTCAGCGCCGGGGGCCGCGTAGCCAAAAAAACCAATGTTGAGCAATGCAAAATACGTCGGGAAATGTAGGTCCTTGAGTTTTTTTTGTTTATTTGGATTAAGGACGCGTCAAAAGTTAGGTCATAATACACCACTCTAGTCTAAGGGGTGGGGGGTAGGAGGGGCCCCATGCTGGTCAGAACCAGCCACGGGTAAGGGGAGGAAGGGGGGTTTCTCACGTCGCGGTCATCGTCTGTTGTGTCATTGTCATCGTCGCCGGGGGGTCGTCAAGGAAAGGGGGCAAGGTCCCCGAAGACGATTACCAGAGCTCGCCTCTAGTTTCGGGAGTAAGATACTCCGCTCTTACTAGCTGAAGTTGCGAGGTGGATTTTTTCTCTTGAATCGCCTTTTTTCGATTATAGCAGAACCATGCTCTGGGCTAATGGATATGTTAATAGTGGCCAAAGAGAAACAAGTTATTTGAAGGAAAGATAAAATGATTTTGTTGTGTGAATTTTTTAGGTTTGTCATGCATCAAAATGGTTTGCATTGGTGGTTCGACACTTCTCAGGTGCTCGACAGGCAATGTCCAGCAGTGGCCAGAAGTGCCGGCAAGTAGCCATCAATTTGCCATTACTTACGTATTGCTGGGTTCGAATAAGAGATCGAGTATGTTTGAGGCCGATATCATATGACAGAAGCAAGTCATATGATTTGGGAGAGATCTAAAATGCGTGCGCAAGTCATCGTATTCCGGCCTGATAAAAGAAAAGTAATCTTTGATGTACAACTGAATTTGTTTAGTTTGTTTGTTTTAAAGGCGCGTCAACCGTGAGGTCATAACGCGCAACTAAATGTTTAAACTTAGGACCAGACGAACACAAAGTATACGGGCGCTCTGTTCAAAACTGGAAGTAGAGTTAACACGGTATTGCTTGCGACTCTCACGCTACCGTGTGAATAAAACTTTTAAGTAAGGATGACCGGTGTAGGTGACTAAACCAGGTTATTAGGGTAGAAGAGATTGGATATAAGGTAGAAATTAAAGAAATATGTATGATGTAAATTAAATTTTGCTATAAATAGATAACTTGGGATGAGAAATTTAGAAAGATTGTCGCCGTTATCATATGATAGAAGTTCTTCATATTATTGGGAGGGATCAAATTGCATGCGCAAGGCATCATATTTGGTTCATTCTGCTAGAATATGATGCAAGGTTAAAGGTACATCAACATGTGTCACATATGGGGATAACCTTTTCTCTGGTTAAGAGATATCCGTGGAGTAAGACGTGTGTGGCCTATAGAAGTCTATACAATACCACCTCTTCTCTACGTGAGAGTCGAGACGTAGGTGGACGAATCTTTTAAGTCAGTTTGTGCATCATACTTTGCAATTTGTTATTTTGCATCACATCTCAATATGCTTGTCGCAAATCCAATAATCGTTGCTTGAATCCACTCTTGAAAACTGGAACGGGAACTAGATTGAAATCAACGTCGCGACGCTGGGAAGCTTCCTTTGCAGCCCGATCAGCGTGTTATTTCCCTCTATGCCCACGTGTCCAGGTATCCAGCAGAACTCTACGAGCGAACTCTCTTCAGGCTACATCGTCTGAGGCTTCGGAGTCGAAGAACCAAGAGCGAAGAGATATTTAAAAGAATTTCAGATTGAGCGACGAGAAAGAAGGCGCCACATTAAAAATAAACTTGAAATTTACAAAACAGTTTTTAAATGATCTGTGCTCGGTCGAAAGATCTCAAAGAGATAAAAGTGAGGCTCGGATTTCAGCTCCAAGTAGTGGTTGGAGAATGAAGCATCGATTAATGAGAGCGACGTGAGAAACAGTAATGCGCCTTAAACGCGTGGATCATTATTGCTCTGCATGTGATATTGTGACAATTAATGGAATTAATTTATAATATTGTTTTTATATTTTGTTTTATAAGTTCAGTTTATTAAAATTAAGGGCACGTCAAACGTGAGGTCATAACGCGTTGTAAGTGATATTGTGATTCATGGAAATGGTTTTGTTTTTATTTGAAGCAATGACTAATGCCAAACATGTTTGTAACCATTTTGTGTTGTGTTCAAATTCATAAAAATATGTTTTTGTGAATAAATCATTACAATCGGATACAGCATGTAGTTGTTCTAAGTCGAAGAAATGTTTTAATATCGAAAACAATCTTAAAATTGCGATTTTTATAAGAAATAATTTTTTTCGATGGCGTTCAAAAAGTGGCAGTTTAGAGATTTCGAAGGCCTCCAGAAAATTTCATCGCAATTGGAGTATCTGTTTAGCCGGAATCGTGTTAACAGGCACACAAAAAAAACATTACGGATTTTTTGAAATTGAGGAATGGAGTCTTCGCTTCGCTCATCCAATAACGTTACACGTTTCAGAATTACTTATGAGCGTTTTGTTTATTGTGTTACCTATACTTGCATGTTATTAGACAATGTGAGTGAAGCGAATGAGGATTTATTATTATTATTATTTATTTATTTTTATTTGATCGGGTCTTCGTCGTGACTAATGTGTCTGTCAATGTTAAATGTTAAATGATAAATGTCTGTCGGTGTGTCCGGTCCCATACGACCGAACGGCCAATAGATTGAGCTGAAATTTCAAACAGACATCCGTGACCAGGTAAATGAGAACTGCTAACACAATGACCAAAATCCATTTCGATTTAAAACTACAAGGAAGCTTCGCAATCGCTTTTTCAGGCGCGTTGTTGGATGAACTTAATAAAAAAGCGTAAAATTGCGATTTTTCATGAGAAATAATTTTTTGACTACGCTCAAATTTAACATAGAATATATGAATTCATAAAATTAAGGTCCTGTAAAAAAATCGTTAGGGCCTACTTTCAAATAAAGCTTGTAGGTGTTATACGTCGAAGAAATTTAAAAAATCGAAAAAATCGAAAAACTGCGTTTTTCACGAGTAATAATTTTTCGATTACGCTCAAATTTCACACGAATACATTCAGTAAATAAAGGTTCTGTGAAAAAATCATTACGATCGGATCAAACATGTAGGTGTTGTAAGTCGACGAATTTATTAAAAAAATCGAAAAAAAAATCGTAAAATTGCGATTATTTTAATAAGAAAAAATTTTTCGATTGCGCTCAAAAACGTGGCAGTTCTAAGTTTAAAGATTTCAAAGGCCTCCACAAAATTTCATCGTAATTGGAGTAATGGTTTAGCCGGAATCGTGTTAACAGACACACAAAAATACAAACAGGAAAAAAGGAAAAAAAAAACTTTACGGATTTTTTTCTCCAGTGTAGAGAAATGGAATCTTCGCTTTGCTCGCTACGCTCATCCAGAAAATTATTAAACATGTTTTGAAATGTTTTTAACGCAGTTTAGTCCATCATCTGTGACAATATTATGGAAAACATAGCCGCGAAATACGTGTAAAGATGGCAAGGTTTACTCAATCTTACAGCGGAATCTGGGGATACCTTGGGCTTGCAAAATTCGATCCACCGTGGGCACGGCATTTTACCGCCAACAGATCAACAGATAATAAAAAAGTATATTCTCAAAACTAAAACCATTGTCGCTAAAGTAATTCCTACACATTGGTAGCCTTTGTTTCAATTTATTATTTCTAGTAGGTTTAAATCGTTTTTTTTGTTTGTTTATTTGGATTTATGGACACGTCAACCGTTCGGTCATAATGCACCACTCTAACCTAGGGGTGGGGGGGGAGGGAGGGGCCCATGCTGGGCAGAACCAGCCACGGTTAAGGAAAGGAAAGGGGGTTCTCACGTCGCGGTCGTCATCGTCTTTGTAATCGTTCGTTGTGTCATTGTCGTCATCGTCGTCGAGGGGTCGTCATGGAAGGGGGCAAGGTTCCCGACGACGATTGCCAGAGCTTGCCTCTAGATTCGGGGAGTTATTTACTACCCATCTTACAAGCTGATGTTTGCTAGGTGGACTTTTTCTCTTGAATCACCTTTTACGATTAGCAGAGCCGTGCTCTGGGCCAATTCTACCCCGGGCCCAGACGGGGGAATGCAATGGATCCAGCTAATTTTGTTAGCAGTTCTCAATAAACTCGTACCGGATGTCTATTTAAAATTTCAGCGCAATCTGTTCAGCTATTCGGCCGATTTTTGACGTACAGACCCACAAACCCACACAGACTAACAGATTAAGCGCTGTTTGAGTTGAATGGAGAAAACTTCGCACGCTGCGCTCACTCGTTTAATAATGCACTGAGATTAGTGGAGGTCACACAGGGACCCAAGTTTTGAAATAAGCATTTTGATCAAAACGTCACTTTCATAACGTCACTTGATAACGTCGATTTTTTGAGGTTTGAATAAAATGCTAGTTTTGAATCTTTCTACTGACGTTGTGAGATAAGCTTGCTTTGCTGTTTCTTCCCGTCAGCTTTCTTTCCCGCTAGCCGAACATTGCCGAATTCTGGACCAATCAAAACGAGTATTCTATGCGCGTACACCCAAAGACCTCAGACAAAGATAGGCCTACTGTACATATTGCATGTTTATCCAAAGTCTTTGCATTTCCTTGTTTGTTTACGTTCTCCCAGCGCAGTGCCGAACATAAACCTATAAAATACAATCAACGTGCATTTGAACAGCAAGAAGATCTTATTCATCAATACACGATTTAAATCGGCAAAACTCAACGTTTCATAACATAAAAATAACAAAGATGCGTCATGGAAATAACTCGCATGCATGCTAAAAGGTAAATAAAACGCGAGGTGTCGTGAATGTTGACAAGAGCTAGGGGCCAAGGCGCTAGGCCTAGCCTATTAATAGGCTTTCGAACTAGGTAGCCCTAATTTGATGTAAAGCCTAAGCCTTACCGTAGTGTGGGGCCATGAAATCAAGATTAATTAGATTATTCATAAAATGAAAATGCCAAATACATCGTAATAGCCTAGCGCCAAATACCAAAGCCCAAGTGTTCGAATTTAACCACAGCCTTGTATAACCAAGCTTAAGACGAAACAATTTTATTATATTGAGAGGGCGTAACGTCAAAAAGCATCATCCCACTCATGTCGCACAAGCTATTTTCCCGTGGGTAAAATGACGTTGTGGGACGTCAAAAAATAGACGTTTTGATTTCAAAACTAGCTTTTTGAGGAAATCGACGTTATTAGAATACGTGACCACTGAAAACGTCGGAAAATTATCGGCGTTTTGATTCAAAACTTGGGTCCCTGGTGTAAACCGGGTCGGGTCAATGCTTAAAACAAACTTTAAAATATTCCACATTAAATTCTATAAGATTAAACAATAGTTTACAATTACATATTAGTCCAGTTGGCAAGGTTGCCATCGGTTTGTTATAAAAATGTCAGACAAGTTTCTTAAACAACCCGAAATGCTGGATGGTTAGGCAAAGCTTTAATATTCATTACGTACGTACCCATCAAGAGGTTTCGCCGTTCTGCCAAGGAGGACACACCTGACTCGGCATACAAGCTGACTACCGGGCTTGTTCGAAATGCACCAAGAGCAAGACGAAGACCACAATGGTGGACAGTATCTAGAAGTTTAAGGGTTGTGTCACTTGCTGAAGAGTATACGAAACATCCATAGTCCATCTTGGAGCAAACTAGAGATCCGTAAATTCTCAACATGCAAGTCCTATCTGCACAAACGATGTATTGCTGAGAACTTTCAATAGGTTGATTTTCAACATGCATCTTTGCGTAACTAAACAACGTAGTTGTTGCTTATTTAGCTTGTTGTCAAACACCATGCCGAGAAGACGGACATTATTTTGAATTGAAGTTCTACATTGTTAAACGAGAGTTGTGGGTCATTTGAATTCCTCAAAGACACGGCCGTTATAACACGAAATGTTAGAATTGAATTTTACATGTGTTGAATTTAACTTCATAATACTCTCAATTCATTTTTATTGTAAGGATATTTTCAAACACATTTTGTGTATCGGCAATAAATAAAAAAATGCCTGGACCGGCACCTCCACCATCACCTAAAAATATGTCTTTTGCTAAGAGAAAATGGTTTACATAAGTCACAAGTCTGTATAAGCCAACGTCAAGGCAGGCTCCCTAATCTGAAGACCCACTCCCCACCATTGCAGCTAGCCGGCCACCCACCTCTACAGAGGTTATGCTGCAATTTAGACCTTAGAACATTTTTGGTGGATTTAAATACTATTCATGATTCCATACAATTCACTATAGAGGTAGAGAAAGATGGTGAACTTCCGTTTTTTGGATATCCTTATAAGAAAATCCAACAATGATCTGACGATGAAGGTCTATAGGAAACCTACTTTCTCAAAAAGATATCTGAATTTTGAGTCAAACCATCCCGACAACACCAAGACTGGTATTGCATTGGGTTTAGTTCATAAGGCACAAAATTTAAGCTCTAGTAAAGAGTCCTTTGACGAGGAAGTACAAATGATTCAAACATCTCTTGTGAATAATGGGTATCCAGGGACATCATTAACCGTAAACCAAAAATCAACAAAGAACGTGTTCAGACTTAAGCATATGTTCATATTCCTTATCATGTAGGTCTTTCAGAATCTATTCGGCGTATTGGATAAAATTCAATATAAATACATCTTTTATATAAGTTTATACCATTAGAAGCTATTTGCAAAAAAACTAAACCTGTAAATGAAGTCCAAATGAACAATGGTTGTGTTTACGAGATTCCTTGCGGAAACTGTGATGCCGTATACATAGGAGAAACCGGACGTCCTATGCATGTTTGAGTTAATGAGCATAGTAAAAACATTGAGAAGTCAGATGGCTGTTATATTATGTCATCGAAACTAGTAGAACGTGCATGGGACAAGGTTTATAAATATTCGACTTTCTACAATCTAGGCGTTTACTTAAAGAGCCATGTTGGAAAAAAAAAAAGAAAATTGAAAGAGGCAGCATTGATAACGAGACACTTGTATAAGCCAGCCGAGTACCCATTTTCCTCCTATGTGGATTCATTTAGTAAATACTAATAAATAGCCTTTTTGTTTGTATCACCTTGTTTTTGTTAACTTCCTGTGTGCAATATTAAATTTTATCGACCTTGGTTATTGTCTTTGTGTGTTTTGATATTCTTTTGATAATATGATTTTTTGGTTTTCACAAGAAACCCGAGGACGGAAATAGTTTCAGACATTTCCGAAACGTTGTTTTTAATACTATAATAAAATAAAGATTTATTTCCACTAAAGTGTATTGAAAAAACATCTGAATTAATCTACGACTACGTGAGAAACTAGGGCGCGTCAACCAGATGGGTCATATTGCGCCTCATGTGATGTTGTAAGTTAAGTTTAAAGTTAAGTTTTTATTGTATTAATTTGGTGTGTTGTGTGCTATGCTGTTTTTTAGTTTATAAAAGAAAGAAAATAAAATGCTGTAAGTTTTGACAAAAAAAAGTAAATAATTTGATTGTCCCCGCACGCGCGATTATCAAACATATATTCGCCGAGGGAAGCTCACTTGAACGTAGCTGTTACGACGACGTGAGAAACTAGGGCGCTTCAACCGGTTAGGTCATATTGCGCCGGCTGTGAATGAAAGTAAATGAGAAGAGTTAATGCAGGTATGTTTGATGATAAGATTGTTTTGTAAGTGAATAAATAGCTAAATTAATTAATGATGATGAAAGTAATAGCAAAATAAAAGTTATGTATGTGAATGAATGAAAATAAATAAAAGAAAGAAATGTGTATGATGTGTATCATCGTTTTTGTCATCGTTACTGTTGTTCACTGGTCGTCGTCAACGAGAAGGTCGTCAAGGGAAGGGTAAGGGTTCCCCGACGATGACTGCCAGAGCTCGCCTGCAGTTTCAGGTAGTACTCCCATAATTGCTATCTGATGTTATTTACAAGGTTTGTCGTCGTTATCATGTGATTGCGAGAGATCTTACGCGTGCGCAAGCAACATATTCCGGCCTGATAACACAAAGTAATCCTTGATGTTCAGTTGAACGTTTTAGTTTATGTTGTTAAGGGCGCGTCAACCGTGAGGTCATAACGCGCAACTGAATGTTCAAACTCAGGACCAGACGAACACAAAGTATACGGCGCTCTTTTCAAACTGGAAGTAGAGTTAACACGGTATTGCTTGATGTATTGATTGATGAGTGACGATAGATGAGGGTGCAGGACAATTACTAAAACCCAGGCCTTGTGCGGGACACGAACCCCCGTCCTCGTAGTGTCCGCATCACAATAGTAAAAGTGTAATATAATCCCGGGAGAAAAAAACCCGTGAGAAACTAGGGCGCTTCAACAGAGTGGGTCATATTGCGCCGTATATGATAATGTTAGTGAACGAATTAAAATAGTTTTTGTTCGTTGATGATAAGATAATATTGTTTCCTTTAATCCTAACAGAAAATTATTTGATTATTGTATTATTTTCATAAACAGCTTTTCAACAGTTTGGTGATAAAGTGCCACTCTAGCCTAGGGGATGTGGGGTGGAATGTTCCATGCTGGTCAGAACCAGCCACTGGTAGGGGAAGTAAGGAGGGGGGGGGGGTTCTCTTGTCGTAGTCGTCATCGTCTTATACATGGTTTGTTTATTGCTTTGGCCGTCGTCCAAGGTGACAATCGACGACCGCCAGAGCTCGCCTTTAGTTTCAGGGAGTACTCGCTTAATTGCTGCTCCAAAAGATGCAAGACTGTCTCTAGAATGCGAGTACTGCCAAACTATGATGCCCCTCTTAACATTATCCCTATTGTTTTGTTCATTATTGTCAATCATTCTGGAACCCACAAAGAGAAAATAGTAACGACATGATCAGGGTCATTGATACCAGCGTAATAAGCCATCCAATACGACGACGACGAAAGAAACTAGGGCGCGTCAACCGGTTAGGTTATTGTGCGCCACCTTTACATTTTAAGTTAATAAAGAGTGAATTAATATTCATTTGGTCTCTTTTCAAGGTTGAAAATTTTGATTAATTAATGACAAAAATAATTAAGAATAAAATATATATGATTGATAAAAGAAAATGTCATAAATATATTTTACATCCCGACGTAGTTGATGATGTGTAAATAAAATAAATGTTGTATTTGAGCGAGAACCATTAGTTCCTAATGTGGCTGTTTGAGTCTGTGCGTTAATATCATACTATTTTATACGTACATTATTCATTGTGTGATGTGTGTCAACTAATCCAAGGCACTGGCTCCTTGTTTTATTATTATTAGGTCTGCAGGGTGAATCTCTTAGGTTTATTTATTTATTTTATTTATTTATTTAACCTCTAACCTATTCAGTTATAAAAACTGATTTACAAAGGAGCTGTGGTGGTGGCGCACCAATTAAAAAGCAAGGTTGGAGAATCACCGCTATTCTAGTTTGTTTATTTGGATTAGGGACGCGTCAACCGTAAGATCATAATGCACCACTCTAGCCTAAGGGGGGGAAGGGATAGGAGAAGCCTATGCTGGTCAAAACCAGCCACGGGTAAGGGGAGGAAGGAGGGTTTCTCACGTCGCGGTCGTCATCGTCTTTGTCATCGTTCGTTGCGTCATTGTCATCGTCGCCGGGGGGTCGTCAAGGGAAGGGGGCAAGGTCCCCGACGACGATTGCCAGAGCTCGCCTCTAGGTTTGGAGTGTAAGATCCGGTCTTTCTAGCTGATATTTGCGAGGTGGACTTTTTCTCTTGAATAGCCTTTCACGATTAGCAGAGTCATACTCTGGGCCAATTCTACCCCGGCCCAGACGGGGACCGCTATTCTAGACCCAAGAATTTCGGGCGCTTCAACCGGTTAGGTTATATTGCGCCGCCTGTGATATTGAAAGTTAATTAAATGAGTTAATATTGTTTTAAATGATTATATGGTTCCTGAATGTAAATATAAGAAAGGAAAATGATAGTGATGATTGTAATTGCAATTGTTCTGAATCGGCCTTGTGATTCTGGCGTTCATCCGTGGGTGTTTGCACTGTCCATACCACTGATTGCTATATATTTCCTAATCAAATTATCGATCTTTGGTTGGTTATCGCTCACTCGTCGATTGCGTCGGGGCCTACAGGTTCGCTTGGTCGCTTTGATTTATTGTTCCCGAATTACAAGATGAAATGTAATTAAGTACATAGATATGAAAAGCAACTTGGAAAGTGCGAAATGCGACCAAGACAGACAAAGATGGCATTGGATGTTGTTCCGTCAACAATGCATTATCCACCGCCTGCTAAATACTGAACATTATTTTCCTACGCGGCTGCGTCGAATGACTTATTTGTGGTTCGCCGCACAAGAAAATAGTGCGCAATTGTTTTATTAAATTATCATTTAATATGGCACCGATATCGTTGTATTTCAAGTCCCATTGCTAGTCAGAACAAGCCTCCGTAGGGGGAGGGGAAGGAAGGGGGTAACTCAAGCCGTGGTTGTCATCGTCTTTGTCAAAGTTTGTGTTGTCATAGTCGTCGTCTTCTTAAGCTGAGATTATTTGGATTTAGGGCGCGTCAACCGTTCGGTCATAATGCTCCACTCTTTCTTATTTTCTAGGGGATTATGGGGAGGAGGAGTTCAAGCTGGTCAGAACCAGCCACGGGACACAGACATGGTCACTCAAGAATGTTTTGTTCAGCGAGCAACACCCGAGAACGGAGGCTATCACGAAACCACCTCTGAGCGGCTCAGCAGCCAAATCAACGCAGAAGTAGGACCTGTACGATGCTGTGTCTTTATGGATAAACATATCATACAAAGAAGGTGAAAAGGTAGTCCTAGGAATAAGGAATTTATTTGAATTTTTAACTAAATTCGCATGTAAATGTTTTGTAGTCCTACCCGGCACCTCCACCATTACACTGGTGGAGGTGCCGGGTCTCGGCGCGTAGGTCTATAATGATGATTGTGGGAACTTTACGCACTGCACAATAGTATCAATATTGTCTACCAATACTTAATTGGCAAAACTATTTTAAAAGTTCAACTTTAACATTTGAGTGAGCATGCAAGCAAGATATGATCGAGCGATAAACTGCCAGCTCACATTACTTAAATCTTGATCTAGCACAACATCAAACATGACACGGCAAAGTACACATGTGACCCTGAAAGCCATGTCTGAATGGGTCCGAGTTTTACTTTTTTGGATTAAAGGCGCGTGCAACTGTCAAGGGATAATGCCCCACTCTAGCCTAGGTGTTGTGGGGAGGAATAGCCCCATGCTGGTCGGAACCAGCCACGGGTAGCTGAAGGAAAGGGAGGGGGATTCTCACGTCGAGGTCGTCATCGTTTGTGTCATCGTTAGCGTCCGAATCATCACTATAACGTGAGAAACTAGGGCGCTTCAACCGGTTAGGTCATATTGCGCCCCCGTTACATTCTAAGTTAGTTAAATGAGTTTATGGATGGTTTTGATGATAATACCGTTTGTGACTAATACACCTATTGTTTTCTTATTTTTTTATTTGGATGAAGGACGCATCAATCGTTAGGTCGTACTGCGCCACTCTAGCCTATGGGATATGGGGAGGAGGGGCCGGCCTATGCTGGTCAAAACCAGCCACGGGAAGGGGGAGGAAAGGGGGTTTCTTACGTCGCGGTCGTCATTGACTTTATCATCGCTTGTTGTGTCATTGTCATCGTCGCCGGGGGGTCGTCAAGAGAAAGGGGCAAGGTACCCGACGACGATTGCCAGAGCTTGCCTCTAGGTTCGGGGAGTAATATACTCCCCGCTTACTAGATGATGTTTGCTAAGTGGACTTTTTCTCTTGAATCGCCTTTTACGATTAGCAGAGCCATGCTCTGGGCCAATTCTACCCCGGGCCCAGACGGGGGAACTACTACCAAAGCTCGCTTCTTGTTTCGGGATAAATATTAAAGCATCATTAATTTACCTAATTTTCCATGTAGTTAAGATCGTTGTAAGCTTACCTTCTTAACTTAAAATAACTAAACAAGTGTGGGAGTGAATTACTTTCTTTGGTGTGAGTAGCCAAGCACCACATTCCTTGACGCACACAACATTAAAGCTATAGAGGACTTTTGCAAAACCAGACAGCGACGACTTTTACACTCGACTGTGGACGCATCGAGCTGCACAAGTGTCTGAAGTGTAGCCAGACATGTGATATACTAGGGCGTTTCAACTGGTTAGGTCATATTACGCCGCCTGTGATGTTGCAAGTTGATAAATTGAGTTGTTTGTGTGTTTAATTATAATTATATAAAAATTAATCATAATAATTAAAATATTTTTTTTTATTTTTATATAACAATTAATAATAATAATAAAAATAATTCACTATAGCAATAATAATAATAATCATAATTAAATGGAATGAGAAGTTAAGAGATGATGGTGATGGTAAAAGACAATAGTTAATTGAATTTAAAGTCAAATGATTCGAAAACATTTTAAAAGTTAAGTCCGACTTAATAAAGGGCGCGTCAACGGTTAGGTCATAATGCACTACTCTAGTCTAGGGATAATGGGGCGGAGGGGCTAATGATGGTCAGAACCAGCCACGGGTAGGGGAGGGAAGACGGGTTCTCACGTAGCGTTTGTCACCGTCTTGTCATCGTTTGTGGTATCATTGTCGTTATTGTTGTTGGGTCGGTCGCCAAGGGAAGGGGGAAGTTCCCCGTCAACGGAATGTTAAGAGCTCGCCTCAAGTTTTTAGCTGCGGGATGGTCTTTCTCTTCTCTCGCCTTTACGTTTAGAATAGCCATGCTCTAGACCTAATTCTACCCCGGGCTTAGAGGGAAATTTCTTGTTGAAGGGTTGATTGTTTTTACAAGCTTTCCGTAATCCCAGCCCTATCGTATGTGATCTCACCTGTTGATGTGATTTGTCTGTGCATGTTAATTGATATAGTATCGCAGCAAGCGGCCTGCCTTCAATGGGTAGCTAACTAGGGCTAGGGGGGTGGGTATCTTCCCTGGTGTGTTTTGGTAAACAGATATCGTTGAGGTTTGGTATAGACTGCATGTTGCAGTAGTTGATTGGTTATTTCGCTCCATGTCAAAATCTTTGATCATTCCCAACTTAAAAATTGTGTCTTTTCCATTAATTGAATTTTCCTTGCTCTTGATTATTTTTGTGCGTCACGTCCTGCGATCGCGCTTCTTTGTCACAATCCTGTTGTTGATGATCTTGTTTATTTGTCATTATTTTATAAATTTACTTTAACCATCTACTTAGTTAAGTAATTATCAATTGTTGTAAACTCTTGGATAACAAGGCCCAACGTAAAGAGAAGGAGAACTTAGGTTTTTGCTGAGCCAAACACATGTTTTATCAACTAACCAACGACTTATCAGGATCTAGGGCGCCGTCACCGTTAGCTTATAATGCGCCGCCTTGACATTTCAGTAAATAAAGAGTAATTTTTATTTAACTTATTCTGGTCGTCGTTTCATTCTTTAAAGTTTTAATGTCACCATCGAATTATTTTATGACTTGAGTATAAGGCCTACTGCGATAATATTTGACAAAAATAATAAAGAGTAGAATTTAAATAGGGTGATAAAAGAAAATACTATGAATGCTGTTTTACATCCAGACGTAGTTGATTATATATTAAGAAATCGATGTCGTATTGGAGCGTGAACCATTAGTTCATAATGTGCCTTTTGCGTCCTGTGCATTAATATCATACTATTTCATAGATTCATTATTCAGTGTGTGTTGTGTTTTTAACTAATCCCAATAGGCACTGGCTCCTTGTTTATTATTATCAGGTCTTGCAGGGTGACAATCGAGCTCAGGTTACGCCACTCTTTGGAGAATCACCTAATGTTGTTTATCATGCTGGTGGTTCATTCGCCTCCCAGTTCTAACAACGCATTTAGTTTGTAGTCCAACGCGTTCACTCGTGTGTTTTTCTTCTGCTCGGTGTAATATAACTGTTCACTTTATCTATTAAATATACAGTTTACTCAATATCTGTGACTCTATTCCATCACAACCCAGGTGAAACAGCCACTCTACCTAGGGGGCGGAGGGCACGACCATGCTGGGCGAACCAGCCAACGGCCGTCCCCACGGCGTCACTCTTGTGTTTCTTCTGGCTCGGTTAATAACTGTTCACTTTATCTATTAAATATACAGTTTACTCAATATCTGTGACTCTATCCAGCACAACCCAGGTGAAGCGCCACGCTAGCCTAAGGGGGGCGGGGAGGGCACGAACCATGCTGGCATACCAAGCCTCGGCCATCCACGGCCGTCACTCACACTCTTGTGTTTTCCTTCTGGCTCGGTGTAATATGTTTCACTTTATCTATTAATATAACAGTTTACTCAATATCTGTGACTCTATCCAGCACAACCCAGGTGAACGCAGCCACTCTAAGCCTAGTGGGGCGTGGAGGTGCACGACCACGCTGGCAGAACCAGCCAACGACCATTCCCCGGCGTCCTCTTGTGTTTCTTCTGGCTCGGTGTAAAACTGTTCCACTTTATCTATTAAATATACCAGTTTACTCAATATCTTGTGACTCTATCAGCACAACCAGGTGAAGCAAGCCACTCTAGCCTAGGGGGGGGCGTGGAGTGGCACGACCATGCTGGGCAGAACCAGCCACGGCCAGTCCACGGCGTCACTCTTGTGTTTCTTCTTGCTCGGTGTGATACTGTTCACTTATTCTATTAAATATACAGCTTCTCATATCTGTGACTCTATCCAGCACAACCCAGGTGAAGCAGCACTCTAGCCTAGGGGGGCGGGGAGGGCAACGACCATGCTGGGGCAGAACCATCCACTGCCAGTCCACGGCGTCACTCTTGTGTTTCTTCCTGGCTCGGTGTTAACTGTTCACTTTATCTATTAAGTATACAGTTTACTCAAATATCTGTGACTCTGTCCCCACAACCCAGGTGAAGCAGCCACTCTAAGCCTAGGGGGCGGGAGGGCACGACCATGCTGGGCAGACAGCCACGGCTAGTCACGCGTCACTCTTGTGTTTCTCTTGCTCGTATGTGATAACTGTTCACTTATCTATTAAATATACAGTTTACTCAATATCTGTGACTCTATCCAGCACAACCCGGTGAAGCAGCCACTCTACCTAGGGGGCGGGGAGGGCACGACCATGCTGGGCAGAACCAGCCACGGCCGTCCAACGGCGTCACTCTTGTGTTTCTCTGGGCTCGGTTGTAAATAACTGTTTCACTTTATCTAATTAAATATACAGTTACTCAATATCTGTGACCTAATCCAGCACAACCCAGGTAACGCAGCACTCTAGCCTAGGGGGGCGGGAGGGCACGACCAATGCGGTCATGAACCAGCCACGGCCATTCCACGGCGTCACTCTTGTGTTTTCTTCTTGCGCGTTGTGTAACTGTTCACTTTATCTATTAATATACAGTTTTACTCAATTCTGTGATTCTAATCCAGCACAACCCAGGTAGAAGCAGCCACTCTAGCTTAGGGGGGCGGGGAGGGCTACGACCATGGATGGCAGAACTAGCCCACGCCAGTCCACGGCTTCACTCTTGTGTTTCTTCTTTTCTGGCTCGGTGTAATAACTGTTTTTCGACTTTATCTATTAAATATAAAAAAGCCCAAGTTTTACTGAATATCTGTTACTCTACCAGCACAACCCACTGAAGCAGCCACTCTAGCCTAGGGGGGGCGGGGAGGGCACGACCATTGCTGGGCAGAACCAGCACGGCCAGTCCCCACGGCAGTCACTCTTGTGTTTCTTCTTGGCTCTGCGGTGTAAAAACTGTTCACTTTATCTATAAATATACAGTTTACTCAATATCTGTGAATCTATCCAGCACAACCCAGGTGAAGCAGCCACTCTAGCCTCGGGGGCCGGGTATGGCCACGACATGCTGGGCGAGAACCAGCCACGGCCAGTCCACGGCGTCACTCTTGTGTTTCTTCTGGCCGGTGTAATAACTGTTCACTTTAATCTATTACTATCGTTTACTCAATATCTTGCCTCTATCCAGCACAACCCAGTGAGGCAAGCCACTCTAGCCTAGGGGGGCGGGAGGGCACGACCATGCTGGGCTAACCAGCCACGGCCAAGTCCCACGGCGTCACTCTTGTGTTCTTCTTGGCCTCGGTGTAATACTGTTCACTTTATCTATTAAATTACAGTTTCTCAATATCTGTGACTCTAATCCAGCTACAACCCAGGTGAGCAGCCACTCTAGCCTAGGGGGGCGGGGAGGGCACGACCATGCTGGGCAGAACAAGCCACGGTCCAGTCCACGGAGTCACTCTTGTGTTTCTTCTGGCTCAGTGTAATAAACTGTTCACTTTATCTATTAATAACAGTTTTTACTCATATCTGTGACTCTATCCAGGTCACACCCAGGTGAAGCAGCCACTCTAGCCTAGGGGGGCGGGGATGGGCACGACCATGCTTAGCAGAACTCAGCAAGCACGGCCAGTCACCGGCGTCACTCTTGTGTTTCTTCTGGCTCGGTTGTAATAACTGTTCACTTTATCTATTACATATAACATTTTACTCAATTATCTTTGAATCTATCCGCAACAACCCAGGTGAAGCAGCCCCCTCTAGCCTAGGGGTCGGGAGGGCACGACCATGCTGGGCAGAACCAGCCACGGCCAGTCCACGGCTCCATCTCTTGTGGTTTCTTCTTGCGCGTGTAATAACTGTTTCCTTATATCTATTAAATATACAGTTACTCCAATATCTGTGACTCTATCGAAAAAAACAGCACAACCCAGGTGAAGCAGCCACTCTAGCCTAGGGGGGAGCGGAGCACACCATGCTGGGCATAACCAGCCAACGGCCATCCACGGCGTCACTCCTTGTGTTTCTTCTGGCTCGGTGTAATAAACTGTTCAATTTATCTATTAATATACAGTTTTACTCATACATCTTTGACTCTATCCAGCACAACCCAGGTGACGCAGCACTCTAGCCTAGGGGGGCGGGAGGCCACGACCATGCGGCGCAGAACCAGCCACGGCCAGTCCACGGCGTCACTCTTGGTGTTTCTTCTGGCTCGGGTGTAATAACTGTTCACATTTATCTATTAAATATAACAGTTTACTCAATATCAGTGAATCTATCCCCACAACCCAGGTGAAGCAGCCCTCTAGCCTAGGGGGCGGGAGGGACGACCATGCTGGGCAGGACGCAGCCACGGCCATTCCACGGCGTCATCTTGTGTTTTCTTCTGGCTCGTGTAATAACTGTTCACTTTATCTATTAAATAATACAGTTTACTCAATACCTGTGACTCTATCGCAGCAACAACCCAGGTGAGCAGCCATCTCTAGGCCTAGGGGGGCCGGGGAGGGCCCTACCAGCATGGGGCATAACCAGCACGGCAGTTCCACGCGTCACGCTTAGTGTTTCTTCTTGCTCGGTGTAATTACTGTTCACTTTATCTATTAAATATACAGTTTACTCAGATATCTGTGGGACTCTATCCAGCCAGACCAGGTGAAGCAGCCACGCTAGCCTAGGGGCGGGGGGGCACGACCCCATCTGGCAGAACCAGCCACGGCCAAGTCCACGGAGTCACTCTTTGTGTTTCTTCTGGCTTCAAGTGTATACTGTTCACTTATCTATTTAAATATACAGTTTCTTCAATTCTGTGACTCTATCCAGCACAACCCAGGTGAAGCAGCCACTCTACCTAGGGGGGCGGGAGGGCACGACCATGCTGGGCAGAACCAGCCACGGCCAGTCCAACGGCGTCACTCCTTGGGTTTCTTCTGGCTCGGTGAATAACTGTTCACTTTATCTATTAAATATACAGTTTACCGTCAATATCTGTGACTCTATCCGCACAACGCCAGGTGAAGCAGCACTCTAGCCTAGGGGGGCGGGGAGGGCACGACCATGCTGAGGCAGAACCAGCCACGGCCAGTCCACGGCGGTCACTCTTGTGTTTCTTCTGCTCGGTGTAATAACTGTTCAATTTATCTATTAAATATACAGTTTACTCAATATCTGTGAATCTATCCAGCACAACCAGGTGAGCAGCACCTCTAGCCTAGTGGGGCTGGGAGGGCACGAACATGCTGGGGCAGAACCCGCACACGGCCAGTCCACGGCGTCACTCTTGTGTTCTTCTGGCTCGTGTATACTGTTTCATTTATCTATTAAATAATACCGTTTTACTCAATATCTGTGACTCTATCCAGCACAACATAACCCAGGTGAAGCAGCCACTCTAGCCTAGGGGAGCGGGGAGGGCACGACCATGCTGGGCAGAACCAGCCACGGGCCAGTCCACGGCGTTCACTCTTGTGTTTCTTTCTGGCTCGGTGTAATAACTGTTCCCTTTATATCTATTAAATTACAGTTTACCAATATCTTTGACTCTATCCAGCACAAACCCAGGTGAGGCCAGCCACCTAGCCTAGGGGGGCGGGGAGGGCACGACCATGCTGGGCAGAACCACCACGGCCAGTCCCACGGCGTCACTCTTGTGTTTCTTCTGGCTCGTGTAATAAACTGTTCACTTTATCTATTAAATATACATTTACTCAATATCTTTGACTCTATCCAGTCCAACCCAGTGAAGCAGCCCCTCTAGCCTAGGGGCGGCGGGGCAACACGACCATGCTGGGCAAACCAGTCACGGCAGTCCACGGCGTCACTCTTGTGTTTCTTCTGGCTTCGGTGGTAATAACTGTTCAATTTATCTATTAATATACGTTTACTCAATATCTGTGACTCTATCCAGCACAACCCAGGTGAAGCAGGCCACTCTGCCTAGGGAAGCGGGGAGGGCACGACCATGCTGGCAGAACCAGCACGGCCAGTCCCAAGGCCGTCACTCTTGTGTTTCTTCTGGCTCGTGTAGTAACTGTTCAATTTATCTATTAAATATACAGGTTTTACTCAATATTGTGACTCTAATCCAGCACAAGGCGGAACCCAGTGAGGCAAAGCACTCTATAGCCAAGGGGGCGGGGATGGCACGACCATGCCTGGGGGGCAGAACCACCACGGCCAGTCCACGGCGTCACTCCATTGTGTTTCTTCTGCTCGGTGTAATAACTGTTCACTTTATCTATTAATATACAGTTTTACCTCAATATCTGTGACTCTATCATCACAACCCAGCTGAAGCAGACCACTCTAGGCCTAGGGGGCGGGGGGGCACGAACCCATGCTGGGGACAGTAACCAGCCACGTCCAGTCCACGGCGTCACACTCTTTGGGTTTTCTTCTGGCTCGGTGTAATAACTGTTCACTTTGAATCTTTAAATATACAGTTTACTCATATCTGTGAACTCTATCCAGCCACCAGTGAAGCAAGCCACTCTAGCCTAGGGGGGCTGGGAGGGCACGACCATGCTGGGCAGGACCCAGCCACGGCAGTCCAGTGGCGTCACTCTTGTGTTTCTTCCTTGCTCGGTGTAAATAACCTGTTCACTTTATCTATTAAATATACAGTTTACTCAATATCTGGACTCTATCCAGCACAACCCAGGTGAAGCAGCCATCTACGGCCTAGGGGGCGGGGAGGCGCACGACCATGCTGTCAGAACCAGCCACGGCCAGTTCCCACCGGCTCACTCTTGTGTTTTCTTCGGCTCGGTGTAATAACTGTTCACTTTATCTATTAAATATACAGTTTACTCAATATCTGTGACTCTATCCAGCACACCCAGGTGAAGCAGCCACTCTAGCCTATGGGGAGCGGGAGGGCACGACATGCTGGGCAAGAACCAGCCACGCCCAGTCCAACGGCGGCACTCTTGTGTTTCTTCTCGCTCGGTGTAATAACTGTTTCCTTTATCTATTAAATATACAGTTCTCATATCTGTGACTCTATCCAGCACTAACCCAGGTAAAGCACCACTCTATTTAGGTGGGCGGGGTTAGGGCACGACCATGCTGGGCAGGACCAGCCACGCCAGTCCACGGCCGTCACTCTTGTTTTTCTTCTTGCTCGGTGTAATAACTTGTTCACTTTATCTATTAAATCTACAGTGTTTACTCAATATCGGTGGCTCTATTCAGCACAACGCCAGGTAAGCGCCACTCTTAGCTAGGGGGCGTGGAGGGCAACTACCAGCTGGGCAGAAACCAGCCACGCCAGTCCACGGCGTTCACTCTTGTGTTTCTTCTTGCTCTGTGTCAAACTGTTCACTTTATCTATTAAATTACGTTTACTCAATATCTGTGACTACTAACTCTATCCATCACAACCCAGTTGAAGCAGCCACTCTAGCCTAGGGGGGCGGGAGGGCCACGACCCCCCAAAATTGCTTGGGCAGAACCAGCCACGGCAGTCCACGGCGTCCCAACTAAAAAATTGTGTTTTCTTCTTGCCGGTGTAATAACCTGTTTACTTTATCTATTAAAGATACAGTTTACTCATATCTGTGACTCTATCCAGCACAACCCAGGTGAACAGCCACTCTCAGCCTATGGGGGCGGGAGGGCCTCGAACCATGCACTGGGCAGAACCAGCCACGGCCAGTCCACGGCGTCACGCTTGTTTTCTCTTCTTGCCCGGTGTAATACTGTTTACTTTATCTATTAAATATACAGTTTACTATATCTGTGACTCTATCCACACAAGCCCAGGTGAAGCAGCCACTCTACAGCCTAGGGGGGGAGTGGCACGACCATGCTGGGCAGAACCAGCCACGGCAGTCCACGGCGTCACTCTGTGTTTCTCTTGCCCGGTTGTAATAACTGGTTTACTTTATCTATTAAATAATACATTTACTCACTATCTGTGCTCTATCCAGCACACCCAGGTGAAGCACCACTCTAGCCAAGGGGGGCGGGGAGGTCACGACCATGCTGGGGCAGAACCAGCCGCGGCCAGTCCACGGCGTCACTCTTGTGTTCTTTTTGCCCGTTTAATAACTGTTTCACTTTATCTATTAATAGACAGATACTCAATTCTGTGACTCTAATCCAGCACAACCCGGTGAGGCAGCCACTCTAGCCTAGGGGACGCGGGGAGGGCACGACCATGCTGGGCAGGACCACCACGGCCGTCCACGGCGTCACTCTTGTGTTTCTTCTTGCTCGGGTGTAATAACCTGTTCACTTATCTATTAATATACAGTTTACTCAATATCTGTGACTCTATCCGCACACCCAGTGAAGCAGCCACTTTAGCTAGGGGGGGGGCGGAGGCACGACCATGGCGGGCAGACCCGCACGCAGTCCACGGCGTCACTCTTGTGTTTTCATTTCTTGCTCGTGTAATAACTGTTCCACTTTATCTATTAATTACCAGTTTACTCAATATCTGTGACTCTATCCAGCACAACCCAGGTGAAGCATCCACTCTAGCCTAGGGGGGCGGGAAGGGCACGACCATGCTGGCAACAGACCAGCCACGGCCATCCACGGCGTCACTCTTGTGTTTCTTCTTGCTCGTGTAATAAACTGGTTCACTTTATCTATTAAATATACAGTTTACTCAATATCTGTGACTCTATCCAGCACAAACCCAGGTGAAGCAGCCACTCAGCCTAGGGGGGCGGGGATGGCCGACCATGCTGGGGCAGACCAGCAACGCCAGTCCACGGCGCACTCTTGTTTCTTCTTGCCCGGTGTAATAACGGTTCACTAAGATTATCTATTAAATATACAGTTTCTCAAATATCTGTGATCTATCCAGCACAACCCAGTGAAGCGCCACTCTAGCCTAGGGGGCGGGGAGGGCGACGACCATGCTGGGCAGAACCAGCCACGGCCAGTCCACGGCGTCACTCTTGTGGGGTTTCTTCCTTGCCCGTGTAATAACTGTTCACTTTAATCTATTAAATATACAGTTTTACTCAATATCTGTGACTCTATCCAGCACAACCCAGGTAACAGCCACTCTACCTAGGGGGGAATGGGCACGACTGCTGGGCAGACCAGCCACGGCCAGTCACGGCGTCACTCTTGTGTTTCTTTCTGGCTCGGTGTAATAACTGTTCACTTTAAAATCTATTAAATATACAGTGTTTTACTCATATCTGTGACATCTATCCAGCACAACCCAGGTGAAGCAGCCACTCTTGCCTAGGGGGGCGGAGAGGGGGCAACGACCATGCTGGGCAGGAACCAGCCACGGCCAGTCCCACGGCCGTCCACTTCCCCCCCCCCCCCCCCCCCCCCCCCCCCCCCCCTTTTTGTGTTTCTCTGGCTCGTGTTACTGTTCCACTTTATCTATTAAATATACAGTTTTATACTCATATCTGGTGACTCTATCCAGCACAACCTAGGTGAAGCAGCCACTCTAGCCTAGGGGGGCGGGGGGCACTGCCATGCTGGCAGAACCCGCCACGGCCAGTCCACGGCGGTCACTCTTGGTTTCTTCTGGCTCGTGTACTAACTGTTCACTTTAATTATTAATTATACAGTTACTGCAATATCTGTGACCTCTCCAGCACAACCTAGGTGAGCGCCACTCTAGCTAGGGGAGCGGGGAGGGCAACGACCTGCTGTGCAGGAACCAGCCACGGTCCCCCCCCCCAGTCCAGTCCACGGCGTCACCTTGTGTTTTCTTCTGGCTCGGTGTAAATACTGTTTCACTTTATCCTATTCAATATACGTGTACTCAATATCTGTGACTCCTATCCACACAGAAACCCAGGTGAAGCAGCCACCGTAGCCTAGGGGGGCCCGGGGAGGACACGACCATGCTGGGCAGGACCAGCCACGGCCGTTCCACGGCGTCACTCTTGTGTTTCTTCTGGCGCTGTGTATAACTGTTTCACTTTATATATTAATTTATACAGTTTACTCCAATATCTGTGACTCTATCCAGCACAACCTAGGTGACGCACCACTCTAGCCTAGGGTCGGGGAGGCACGACCCGCTGCTGGGGGCAGAACCACCACGGCATTCCACGGCGTCTACTCTTGTGTTTCTTCTGGCTCGGTGTAATAACTGTTCACTTTTCTATTAATTATACAGTTTACTCATATCTGTGACTCTATCCAGCACAACCTAGGTGGGAAGCATCCACTCTAGGCCTAGGGGGGGCGGGGAGGTCACGGACCATGCTGGGCAGGACCAGCCACGGCCATCCACGGCGTACTCTGTGTTTCTTCTGGCTCGGTGTAATAACTGGTCACTTTATCTGATTAATATACAGTTTACTCATATCTGTGACTCTATCCAGCCAACCCCAGTGAAGGCAGCCACTCTCGCCTAGGGGCGGGAGGGCACGACCATAGCTGGGAAGAACCAGCCAACGGCCAGTCCACACGGCGTCACTCTTGTGTTTCTCTTGCCCGGTGTAATAACTGTTCACTTTTCTATTAAATATACAGTTTACTCCTACTGTGAAACTCTATCCAGCACAACCCAGGTGAGTGGCAGCCCTCTATGCTAGGGGCGGGAGGGTACGACCATGCTGGAAGAACCAGCCACGGCCCGTCCAGCGTCACTCTTGTGTTTTCTTCTGGCTCGGTGTAATAGACTGTTACTTTATATCTATTAAAATATACAGTTTACGCAATATCTGTGACTCTATCCAGCACAACCCAGGTGAAGCGCCACTCTAGCCTAGGAGGCGGGGAGGGCAACGACATGCTGGGTAAACAGAACCAGCCACGGCCAGTCCACGGCGTCACTCTTGTGGTTTCTTCTGGCTCGGTGTAATAACTGTTTCACTTTATCTATTAAATTACAGTTTACTCCATATCTGTGACTCTATCCAGCACAACCTAGGTGAAGCAGCCACTCTAGCCTAGGGGGGCGGGAGGGCAGCCGAACCTGCTGGGAATAACAGCCACGTCCATCCACGGCGCCACTCTTGTGTTTCTTCTTGCCCGGTGTAATAACTGTTCACTTTATCTATTAATTATACAGTTTACTCATAATCTGTGAACTCGAATCCAGCCAACCCAGGTGAAGCCCACTCTAGCCTAGGGGGGCGGGGAGGGCACGACCATGCTGGGCAGGACCAGCACGGCCAGTCCACGTCGTCACTCTTGTTTTCTTCTTGCCCGGTGTAAATAACTGTTCACTTTATCTATTAATTATACAGTTTACTCAATATCTGTGACTCTATCCAGCACAACCCAGTGAAGCACGCCACTCTGCCTAGGGGGGCGGAGGGCACGACCATGCTTGGGCAGAACCCGCCACGGCCAGTCCACGGCGTCACTCTTGTGTTTCTTCCTTGCTCTCGGTTTAATAAACTGTTCAATTTATCTATTAAAATCTACAGATTACTCATATCGGTGGCTCTATCCAGAACAACTGAACAAGAAAGAGTCCCAGGGTTGTATGGAAGAAGAAAGCTAGAGTAAATAGTAATTGAGTAGTTTAATTTAATAATATGATTTGGTTACGATGCTAGAGCAATTACGTGAACAGTGCGAAATAGTAATCAGTAATATGTAAATATCTTCAAGAGCCACTCTGGCAAAACGAGTCCCATACGAGATGCTTCACAATAAGAATGATGTATGTCGGAAACAATGCCTCAAAAGATTTACAATACAATAAAGAAACACTGGATGTCACACTCACCCTGGATAAGCTCGACAATGCACACACTGGCAGTTTATTTGAGAGGTCTTATTAGGCAGGTAGGGTGCTTAACGCCCAAGATAACGATTAGTGTAATTTTCAATGATCAAACGACGACGTGAGAAACTAGGGCGCTTCAACCGGTTAGGTCATATTGCGCCGCCTGTGAATGAAAGGAAATGAGAAGAGTGAATGCAGGTATGTTTGATGATTAGATTGTTTTCTAGTGTATAAATAACAAAATAAATTGATGATGAAGAAAGTAATAGCAAAATAAAAAATATGTATGTAAATGAAAATAAAGAAAGAAACAAATGTGTAAGATGTGAATTAAATTTTGTTAAATAGATTACAATGGATGAGAAATTTAGAAAGTTTGTCGCCGTTATCATATGATAGAAGTTCTTCATATGATTGGGAGAGATCAAATTGCGTGCGCAATGCATCATATTTGGCACATTCTGCTAGCATATGATGCACGGTAGAAGGTACATCACATGTGTCACATATGGGAATAACCTTTTCTCTGGTTAAGAGATATCCGTGTGTTAGGCGTGTATGGCCGAATTTTGTTCTAGACAATACCACCTCTTCTCTACGTGAGAGTCGAGACGCAGGAGGACGAATTTTGTTAGTCAATGTGGGCATCACACTATGCAATTTGTTATTTTGCAACACATCCCACGATGCTTGTCGCAAATCCAACAATCTTTGCTTGTATCCACTCTTGACATCTGGAACGGGAACTAGATTGAAATCAACGTCGCGACGCTGGGAAGCTTCCTTAGCAGCCCGATCAGCGTGTTCATTTCCCTCTATGCCCACGTGTCCAGGTATCCAGCAAAACTCTATTATATATCCCTTAGAGGTTAGTTTTTCTAAATAGAATTGGATGTCTTGTACCAAATGATGACTAGAATACATGAGTTTTATAGCTTGAAGTGAACTTAAGCTATCTGAACACAAAAGGTATTCCCCACAACGACAGCGTAGAATGTTTTTAAGAGCTTCACGGATGGCGATAACTCTGCAGTGAAAACTGAACACACGTCGCTTAGCCTGAAACGTTCAGTTAAGGTGGAGCAATAAAAGGCACTTACAACCTTGATGTCAATATTGGACCCAACTGCGAAAACCAAAACAAACCTTAGATGTTCATGGCAAATACTTCTAAAGTTAATTTTGAATACACTATCACAAGTAGAGTTTTTATCAAAACGACAAAGGTAAAAATTTTAATAATCGGCTCTGGTGTAAACCAGGGCGGGTTATTGCTAAATACAAAATTAAAAACTTGTGGCAGATGAAATTCTATAAGATTAAACAAAAGTTACATCTTAATCCCGTTGGAAGAGATGCCTTGGGTTTGTTATCAAAGTGTCTGACATATGTCGTGTTAAAAACATTCCGATTTGCTGGATGGTTAGGCATAGCTTTAATTTTCATTACATACGTACCCATCAAGAGGTTTTTCCGTTCTGCCAAGGAGGACCCCACCTGACTCGGCATACAAGCTGACTACCGGGCTTGTTCGAAATGCACCAAGAGCAATACGAAGACCACAATGGTGGACAGGTGTCTAGAAGTTTAAGGGTTGTGTTACTTGCTGAAGAGTATACGAAACATCCATAGTCCATCTTGGAGCAAACTAGAGATCCGTAAATTCTCAACATGCAAGTCTATCTACACCCCACGATGTATTACTGAGAACTTTCAATAGGTTGATTTCCAACATGCCTTTGTTGCGTAACTCAACAACGTGGTCTTTCCAATTTAGCTTTTTGTCAAACACCATGCCGAGAAGACGGACATTTGTTTTGAATAGAAGTTCTACATTGTTGAACGATAGTTGTGGGTCATTTTGGATTCCTTGAAGACGGCAAAAGTGAATGCACTGAGTTTTTTCCGGAGAGAATCGTGTCCCCCGCTTTCGAGCCCATTCACTTATATTGTTTAATC
Organism: Sweltsa coloradensis; assembly: GCA_024449915.1. NCBI lineage: Eukaryota > Metazoa > Arthropoda > Insecta > Plecoptera > Chloroperlidae > Sweltsa > Sweltsa coloradensis. Next base: position 41,566 of record JAMZAV010003443.1, read on the forward strand.
CAATTTGCACGTGTCTTTGAGCTGTTGATAAATTTACCGATCTGTAGAAGATTCCCCGGTCATCTACAAATAGGCACGCATTGGGCTCTTTGGGTTTACAATCCACCACACTGTTTATTCAATGGCAAACAGTGTTTCCGACAAGACCGACCCTTTGGGTGGTACCCCTTTTTTCCTGTGAAAAGGCCCTGAAAAAAACCCATTTTTAAAAACAAAATGCTTCCCCCAAAATGGTCCCCCAAAGCTGCACCGCGAGCCCCTTTTTTCCCCAAAAATCTTTGCGTGATTTTCGCCCTTTTCCTATTGCCCTGGGTGATTGAGTGAGTAACCTTTACCGACAGCCATCGGCTTTTATATCCAGTCTTTGGGGCAACAAAAAAATGACTTTTCATGTTTAAATTTAGATACAAGGTCATAATGACGTTTTTCTTGGGGGGCGTAGTTCACTGATGATGAGAGGGGGGGAAACCCACGTAAACCTCCAGAAAAAGGCCCGCGCGGCGCCCATCGGCTGCTCGTCAGAGAGCCGAGGGGGAGAAAGCATTTGGTCATGTTGTTGTTTTTTTTGCCGCCCAAGGTTAGGCACATCATGATGCATCGGGGGGCCCGGGGACTGGTTAAAAACGTGCCTGTGATATAAACATTTTTAAAAACACTTAAAACCCCCGACAACGTGAAAAAACAAAGGGCTTTAAACCGGGTTTAAAGGTCAAAATTGAAAACCGCCTGTGATATGGAAATGAGATGGGGTTGAGGTCTGGTGTTTTTGGGTTTGATAAGTTTTGCTTTCTAATATATATATTTTTTTTTTGGGTTTTTTTTAAATTAAGGACGCCCCCAACCATTAGGTCATAATCCCACAACTCTACCCTAGGGGATATGGGGGGGGGGGCCTGTGCTGGTCAAAAACCCCCACAGGTAAGGTGGGAAAGGGGGGGTTTTCCCTAAACATCGCGGTCGTCAGGGATTTATGTCATCGTTCGTTTGTGTCAGTAAGTCCCCCCAGCAGTCGTCAAGGGAAAGGGGGAAGGTGTCCCCGACGACTTTTTGGGCCAGGGGTCCCCTGTATTTTTCGGAGAGTATATATCCTCTCCTAATAGCTGTTTTTTGGAGGTGGACTTATTTCTCTTGAATCGCCTTTTACGATTAGTAGAGCCAGCTTTTGGACCAATTCTACACCGGGGCTAGACAAAAGGGGCTTTTTTTTGATTAAACGCACTTAAACCCGAAAGGCCCAAAATTTGCACCATTTTAACCCCCGGGGGGGGGGAGGGGGAAGGGGGGCCCATAAACGCGAACCACCTAGGGAAAGGGGGGAAAGGGGGGGTTCTCACGTTTCGGTTGTTTTTGTTTTTCGTCATCTTTCCCGGGGTTGTCATTGCCCGTCATCGTCGTCGAAAGGTCGTAAAGGGAAGTGGGCAAGGCCCCCGACGACGTTGCCAGAGTTCGCATCTTTTTTCGGTGTGTAAAAATTACCCTTCATACCAGCTGATTTTTTTCCCGACGTGGTTTTTTTTCCCTCTTGAAGGGCCTTTTGGGAATACAGAGCCTGCTCAAGGTCAATTTTTCCCGGGGGGGGGGGGCCCAGACGGAGCTGCTTTTTTTGGGATTAAGGGGGTTCCAACAAAAGGGCCTAAGGCCCACAAGGGCACCACCCAAACCTGGGGGGTAGGGGGAAGGGGGGGGGCCCCAGGGCGGAAGAAAAACCCAGGGGTAAGGGGAGGAATAGGGAATTCAAGTCGCGGTCGTCATAGTTTTTTTTTTAATTTCCGTTTTTTTTTAAAAACGGTCGTCTTCGCGGAGGTCGTTTAAAAGGGTGGGGGGGGGTTCCCCCACGGGCGACGCCCAAAAACGCCCCTAGTTTCGGGTAGTAATATCTTTTCCCCTCACTGGGTGATGGGTTTCCCAGCTAAACTTTTTTTCTCTAGAAAAGCCATTTACGATTAGCAGAGCCATGCCCCTAAAAAAGGTTTTTAAGGCGGGGGCTCAGCTCGAACTCTTCAGATCAAATTTAAATCTGTGATCTCAGGACGGAAAGAGTTTATCAAGCAATTAAAGATCGCACCCCCTAGGGGGTTTCCCGGGGCAGCTTGTTTTTTAAAACCCCCCCCCCCCCTAGTAGAAAGGGAGTAAACAACGACCCCCCCCCCCTGAGAAACCGTTGGGGGGCTTCCAACCCCTTGGTCTTTTTGTTTTGGGTTTCCTGCTTCCAATGCAGAAGGGCCAGGGGTTCAAACCCGCCCAAAATCAGAAATTTTTTAACTTCTGATTTGGACTTAAATCCATCAGTTCTTTTTCTAAAGGGAAATTTTTAAAAAGGGGACTTTTGGGGCCGTCCCCCAAAGAAACACATATAAAATTTAAAGTTTCTGAATCGGCTTTGGGTTTATTCTGTCCCTTGATTCGCGGGGTTGGCACGTTTTATACCCCTGATTTCTATTTTCCCATTTTAAATTTAAAAATTCCCATCTGGGGTTTGGGTTTTCGCTGGGCTCGCGTTGCGCGGGGGAAAAAAGAGTTGGGGCCCAGTCGCTTTGATTTACTGTTTCCCCCCCCTTTTAAAATCAGTTATATAAACTGAGTGGGTAGACTCTAAATACAATTTATTTATTTTATTTTTTATTTAAATCGGGTTTGGTCTATTGCCGCCGCCTGTGACAATGAAAGTTTACGAGATTATTAACTTGTGTTATATAAGATTGTTTTTTTAAGTGTTTAATAACAAAAAAAAATTGGGTGATAATGATAGTCATAAAAAAAAACCCGAAGTTATTTATGTTTAAAAGGAATTAAATAAACAAGGAAATGGTTTTAAAAAGATAGATTTTCATGGGGATGAAAATTTAGAAAGTTTGGGGCCGTTTTATAATATGAAAAAAATTTTTTCATATGAATGGGAAAAAGATCAATTTGGGGGGGGGGTTTCGCAAGGGAACATATTTGGTACATTCTGCTAGCATATGATGAAGGTTTAAAATTTAAACACATGGTGTCACATCCAAAAAACAACCTTTTCTCTGGTTAGTTAGAAGGTGTGGCCTATTCGAAAATTTTGGGCAATACCCCCCTTTCTTACGTGAGAGGTCGAGGGCGTAGGAGGGCGTATTTTTTAGTCAGGTTTTGCATCCAAAAACTACGCAATTTTTTTTTGCACCACAACCCCAAAATACTTGGGCGCAAGCCAACAATCTTTCTGTTCTTCGTCTAACACTTTTATTTTCCAGGTCTTCCAACAGTTTTTTTGCTTAATTTATTTTCAATTTCCCCCTAAATTTTTTTTGTTTGTTTGTTTTTTAAGGACGCTTTAACCGGGAGGTCATAATGCACCAATCTTACCCTAGAGGGGGTAGGGGTGGGGGGGGCCCATGTTGGTCAAAAACCAGCCAGGGTAAAGGGAGGAAAGGGGTGTTCCCCACGTCGCGGTCGGTCATTGTCTTCGTAATCGTTCGTGGTGTCATTGTCGTCATCGTCGTCAAGGGGTCGTCAAGGGAAGGGGGCATGGTCCCCGACGAGGATTGCCAGAGCTCGCCTCTTTTTTCAGGGAGTAAAATACTACCCATCGTACAAGCTGATGTTTGCGAGGTGGACTTTTTTTTGTTGTTTATTTGGATTAAGGACGCGTCAACCGTTAGGTCATAATGCACCACTCTAGCCTAAGGAGGAGCCCATGCTGCTCAGAACCAGCCAAAGGTAAGGGGAGGGAGAGGGGTTTCTCACGTTGCAGTCGTCATCGTCTTTGTCATCGTTCGTTGTGTCATTGTGATCGTCACCGGGGGGTCGTCAAGGGAAAGGAGCAAGGTCCCCGTCGACGATTGCCACAGCTGGCCTCTAGTTTCGGGGAGTAAGATACTCCGCTCTTTCTAGCTGATGTTTGTGAGGAGGACTTTTTCTCTTGAATCGCCTTATACGATAAGCAGAGCCATGCTCTGGGCCAATTCTACCCCGGGCTCAGACGGGGTGCCACTTACACAATAAATATCATAATATTTGGTTCGTACGTGTTCTTGTATTTTACAGTGGGAACTAAACTCATAAGTTGATTTGGTTTTATTAAGTTAGAAGTTCTTAGAAGTTTGATTTCCAGAACTCGCCTCTAGTTCAATATCAATAGTATTTGCTTGTGTATACACTGACTGCATTCATCGGAGATTGATTTTAGTGAGATTTGTCAATGAAAATACCCACAAAGCCTAAAAATCTAAAAAGGACGACGACGTGATACATTAGGGAGCTTCAACCGGGTGAATCTTATTGTCCGCCTGTAATATTTAAAGTATTAAAATGAGTTTGTTGAATTTGTTTTTGTATTGTCTCCGTCAAAATTGAGAGAAATGAGATGATTGACAGGATAATGAGTAGGCCTTATAGCACATTTTCCAGGTCCATCAATAGTATAAGGTCGTATTTCGCCACTCTAGCCTGGGGGATTGGGGCAATGTCCCCGACGACGATTGCCAAAGCTAAAAAAAAAGCTCATCCATAAAACGCGCCAAAAAAAAACCGTTTGCGACGATTCCTAGTATATATTAGGGAGCGTCAACCGTTTAGGTCAAAATGCATTACTCTAACCTGGGGGGGTGTGGTGAGGAAGTCTAATGCTGGTCAGAACCAGCCACAGGTAAGGGGGGAAAAGGGAATTCTCATTCTTCGAAACGACGACGTGAGATACTAGGGCGCTTCAACTGGTAAGGTTAAATTGCGACGATTGTGATAATGAAAGTATATGACATGATTTAAATGGTATGTTTAATGATAAGATTATTTTTCTAGTGTATACGTAACAAAAAAAAATGATGATGATGATAGTTATAGAAAAAACCCCTTTTTTTTTATGTTGAATAAAATAAGGAAATTAAAGAATGTGTGGATGTGAATTAAATTTTGTTCAATAAATTACTTTGGTGAAAAATGTAGAAAGTTTGTCGCCGTTATCATAAGATAAAGTTCTTCATATATTGGGAAAGATAAAATTGCGTTCGCAAGGCATCATTTTTGGTACATTCTGCTAGCATATGATGTACGGTTAAAGTTACATCACATGCTTTCACAATCTGGGTATAACCATTTCTCTGGTTAAGAGTAATCCGTCAGAAGAAATGTGTAGCCTATTTTCGAATTCTGACAATACCAAGTCTTCTCTACGTGAGGTCGAGACGTGGGTTTGGACTACTATATTAGTCACTGTGGGCATCACACTACGAAATTTGTTATTTTGCGCAACATTCGGGAGATTATTCCCCCTTCTCCCCTTACCAGTGGCTGGTTCTGACCACCATAGGCCTCATATTTCCTAGGTAGAGCGGTGCATTATGACCTTACGGTTGAGGGGCGCCCCCAAAAAACGAGATACTTGTCGCAAATCCAACAATCTTTGCTTGAATCCACTTTGACAACTGGAACGGAACTAGTTTCGAAATCAACGTCGCGGCGCTGGGAAGCTTCCTTAGCAGCCCGATCAGCGTGTTCAGTTCCCTCTTGCCCACGTGTCAGGGTATCCAAATCACCTCTACGACAAGACTTGCTCAGTCACTCTAACCACCCGCGTAACGTGCGGTCAAGGAAGCCAAGGAGTGTGAAGGCTACATTGCGCGGCAGGAAGAGAACGTGGCTGGAAACACAGTGCAGGAGCGCGACCTTCATCTCGGATCTATACTTACAATGGAGCCCAACAATTGCCCACTCAAGAGATGTGTCTTCAGAAACAGTGGCTAGATTATGAAATGTAATAAATGCAGCTTCCATCTGTCGTCGTTTTTTTATTTGAATTAAGGACGCGTCAACCGTTAGGTCATAATGCAGCACTCTAGCTTAGGGGATATAGAAAAGACGAGCCCATGCTAGTCAGAACCAGCCATGGGTAAAGAAGGAAAGGGGGTTTCTCACGTCGCGGTCGTCTTCGTCTTTGTCATCGTTCGTTGTGTAATTGTCATCGTCGTCGGGGAGGTCAAGGAAAACGGGAGGTGTCCACGACGATGATTGCCAGAGCTCGCCTCTATTTTCGAGGAGTAATATACTCCCCCTTACTAGCTGATGTTTGCGAGGTGGACTTTTGCTCTTAAATCGCCTTGTACGATTAGCAGAGCCACGCTCTGGGCCAATTCTACCCCGGGCCCAGACGGGGGGTGGGGGTAGGGAGAGAGAGGAGGTGACAATGACGTGAGAAACTAGGGCACTTTCATCGTTCCCGTCATGCTGCGCTGCTTGAGATACGTAAGATACATTTTTATAGTTTAAAATAATGTTTTGTTGGATTAAGGGCGCGTAAACTCTTAGCTAGGGGATGTAAAAGGACAGACCCGTGCTGGACAGAACCAGACACGGGGATGAAGGGGTTAAGATAACAGATACGTAGCCTTAGGCCCTACAACAAATTACAATGAACGGCAACTGAAAATACCAAGCTTAAGACATTGCTCTGAACGTAGTAAACCTAAAATTTTTAAAACAAAGTTTCTCTCGAACCTTTTTTTTGCTCCAATATTGCAGAAAGATTTTATATCCCCCAAAGTAATCTATATTTCCAAAAAATATTTAAATTGGGGCATTGTATTATTCAAAAATTCTTTCCATAAAACACGTCTTTCCCAAACTGACAAGAAATCAAACGGAAGAATGTGCTTCATTCTGTAAACAATGCTTTCGCCACCGCCTTTGTTGACGGAAAGTTTCAAGATTCCTACGGCCAGTTGACCTGCACACTGGCGCAATATTCTACCTACGAGCAGAGTCGATAAAGAAGTTTCCCTTTTGGGGAGGTCCCCTTCCCCCCCAAATTTCAAAACGGAATCTAACGTCCTGCGCGCTGAGAGCGGCTCCAATGTGAGACTAATAAAAGCACTGCACGCTAAATACGGTCAGTAGATAATCGATGTGCAGTGACGCTGAAATCAACAAACAACAGACGAAACGCCCAAACTTCAATTTTATTTCAATCATATTAGCCCTGGGCCCTAGTCTTTTAAAACGTTTTAAATTTTTGATTTATTATTGTACTATAAAGTGTTGCGCAGGCGTCACTGACATTTTCGTGCCAAATAATTTGAGACAATGTCTTGTTCAAGCCTAACGGAACGTAAGTGTAGCCTAGGCCCAAGGCCACAATACAGTTTTCAACGTAAGTACGCCCTTGGCATTCAAATCGAAATCTTAAAACAATACATATTGTCGCCTAAGTCCTAAGCGTAGGTCTACTCCTTTCAAGAATATCCTCATTAATAAAGAGAGTTTGTTTTTACTCCAAAATATTCGCCAACATTCGATCGTATTTAATATTTTGACATTTCCGCCATTTGTCGTCATCACTGTTAACTACTAGTAGAAAAGTGACGTAGTTTTATTGAAGTAGTTCCATCAATCGTCACACAGAGTCGCGCGGAACGTTAATTCCCAAAACGCCAAAAAACCGACTTTTTATTTAACCCGGGCGGTATAGGGAGTTGGAGGACCTCCCAAAGGGGAAACTTCTTTATCGACTCTGCTACGAGTGATGTTGTTCTGTTATTAACTACAAGGCCGTGATTTCACACGAGTTTATTTTGAAATTTACATTTACTCGCTTGTAGTTTAAATTATACAAAACAGCATTTTTTTTCAAATTTTTATTTTTGTTGTTGTTTCTTTGGCATCCATCTTCGCAAGCTTCATTTTCTAGGCGCTTTCTGATTGGTTCATTCTTAAAGTTAAGTTGACTTTTAAGTTTAAGTTGGGAGTTTGCAAACTTGGGCCACCGTAAGTATAAGTTGAGGTAAAGTTTTTCGCCATGACATGTTGTTTTCTATAAGACAAACCTTAAAGTTTTTTCCTCCTTTTTTTCCTTTCCCCCACCCTGTTTTTCCTTTTCTTTTAATTACCCACCCTTTATATAATTGATTCATTCATTAAATACATTTAATATCATTTTTATTTGTTAACAAAATTGTTGTGCTTAAATGCATTGTTGTTGTAATGCTACTATTTTAAATATGTACTTAAATGTAGTTCATTGTATTTTCTGCATCTATGTTATAAGTTTTATTTAGTTGTCCTCCTTGTCCCCTTTTATAACTGAGTAGGATAGACGTTTAATAAATAATGTATAAATAAATAGTTTATTTTTATTTATTTTTTGGATTAAGGACGACTCTACCGTTAGGTCATAATGTACCACTCTAAGCCTAGGGGATGTGCGGAGGGTGGGGCTCCCTGTGATGAGATTATGAGAACCAGCCACAGGTATGGGGAGGGATGGGGTAAAGGGTATGGGGGGTCGCCGGGCGTTTATCGTTTGTCATCGTTCATTGTGTCATTGTCATCGTCGTCGGGATGGTCGTCAAGTGAAGTGGGTGTTGTCCCCCACGACGATTTTAAAGAGCTCCCCCTCTATTTTGGGGGAGTAATTTACTCCCCCCTCACTAGCTGATGTTTTCGGAGGTGGACTTTTTCTCTTGAATCGCCTTGTACGATTAGCAGAGCCATGCTCTGGGGGAAATTACCCAACCGGGCCTAGACGGGGCTGTCAACAAAAGTAATTTTATTAACACGGTATATACTCTCTTTCGACGACGACGTACAAAACAGGGGAAAAAATGACTTGAGATACAAGGGTGCGTCAACGGGGGAAAGGGAACATTGCGACCCTCAATTATAAAATGATTTGTTGTTCACTTGGTTTAAGAAGGTATTAGTTTCCCATGCTCTCAGGGCGCGTCACCGTAAATAATTGGTATTTAATTTACTGAGTTTTTTTGTTCTTTTTATATAATACGAGATGGAAGAATTTAAATTTGAAAGGGAGAACCGTTCTAAAGTGCGAGTGTTTTGGTATTCTTATAAAACATTTTTTTTTTTTTGGGTTTTTTTGGTTTAAGACGCGTCAACCGTTAGGTCCCTCATGCACCACTCTAGCCTAGGGGGGGGTGGGAGGGGAGATGGCCCATGCTGGTCAGAATCAGCCACGGGTAGGGGGAGGAAGGGGGTTGCTCACGTTCTCGGTCGTCATTGTCTTTGTCATCGTTCGTTGGGGTCGTCATCGTCGTCGGGGGGGTCGGCAAGGGAAGGGGGCAGGTCCCCCGACGACGATTGCCAGAGTTCGCCTCTATTTTCGGGGAGTAAAGTATTACCCTTCCCTACTAGCTGATATTTTGCTAGGTGGTCTTTTTCTCTTAAATCGCCCAGTACAATAAGCAGAGCCATGCTCTGGGCCAAGTGATAAGCGACTGCTCGACGCTACAGACAGAGAGAACAGACAGTCGTGGCTGAGGCGTAGCGTGTGGAACTCTAATACAGGAGACCACGAGTTAGAGACCCTTCATAGGCAAGCCTGACTGAATGTTGGTTAGGCTGAGGCGTGCGGGCGGGACTCTATAATACAGGAGACCACGAGTTAGAGACCCTTCATAGGCAAGCCTGACTGAATGTTGGTTAGGCTGAGGCGTAGCGTGTGGGACACTAATACAGGAGACCACGAGCTCGGACCTTCATAGCAAGCCTGACTGAATGTTGGTTAGGCTGAGCGCAGCGTGTGGACTTTAATACAGGAGAACCACGAGCTCGAGACACTTCATAGGCAAGCCTGACTGAAAGTTTGGTTAGGCTGAGGCGGCAGCGTGTGGGCTCTAATTTCGGAGACCACGAGCTCGAGACACTTCATAGGCAGCCTGACTGAATGTTGGGTTTGGCTGAGGCGTAGCGTGTGGGACTCTAATACAGGAGACCACGAGCTCGAGACCCTTCATAGGCAAGCCTGACTGAATGTTGGTTAGGCTGAGGCGTAGCGTGTGGGACTCTAATACAGGAGACCACGAGCTCGAGACCCTTCATAGGCAAGCCTGACTGACGGTTGGATAGCCTGAGGCGTAGCGTGTGGGACTCTAATACAGGAGACCACGAGCTCGAGACCCTTCATAGGCAAGCCTGACTGAATGTTGGTTAGGCTGAGGCGTAGCGTGTGGGACTCTAATACAGGAGACCACGAGTTCGAGAACCTTCATAGGCAAGCCTGACTGAATGTTGGTTAGGCTGAGGCGTAGCGTGTGGGACTCTAATACAGGAGACCACGAGCTCGAGACCCTTCATAGGCAAGCCTGACTGAATGTTGGTTAGGCTGAGGCGTAGCGTGTGGGGACTCTAATACAGGAGATCACGACAAAAAAATTGGGCATTTAAAGAGAGGCATGCATTGATTTTTAATGTTTATTTAGGACGCGTCAACCGTTAGGTCATAATGCACCACTCTAGCCTACGGGATATGGGGAGATGGCCCATGCTGGTCAGAATTAGCCATGGGTAGGGGAGGAAAGGGAGTTCTCACGTCGTGGTCGTGGATATTGTTTTTTTGATTTTTTTGATTTTTTATTTGGATTAAGGACGCGTCAACCGTTAGGTCATAATGCACCACTCTAGCCTTAAGGGGGTGGAAGGGAGGGGCCCATGCTGTCAGAACAGCCACGGGTAAGGGGAGGAAGAAGAGTTTCTCACGTCGCGTTCGTCATCGTCTTTGTCATCGTTCGTTGTGTCATTGTCATCGTCGCCGGGGGATCGTCATGGAAAGGGGGCAAGGTCCCCGACGACGATTGCCAGAGCACGTTTCTAGTTTCGGAGAGTATAAGAGATACTCCGCTCTTTCTAGCTGATGTTTGCGAGGTGGACTTTGTCTCTTGAATCGCCTTTTACGATTAGCGCTCAGCAGCATGCTCTGAGCCAATTCTACCCTGGGCCCAGACGGGGGAACAGATGTATTTTAAGGAACATAATTTGGTTTTATTAGGACTAACAGCGCGTCAACCGTAGTTCATAACGCGCCATTCTAGTCTTGGGTAGGCCCTATGTAGGGAGGACACAACTGTGCTGGATAGAACCAGCCACGGGCAAGGGGAGGGGTTAGGGTAAGTTTCTCTTAGTCACCGGCCAGAGCTCGCTTCTAGTGTCAAGGAGTATGTACCTCCCCTGATAACTAGGCCTAACTGATGTTTGCGAGTTAGCCTTGCCTCTTGTCTCGCCTTGTACGATCGACACAGAAATACCCAGGGCCAAATACTTCCCCGGGGCCCAGCCCACAGGCCTTGGTTCCCAGGGTCTAGGTAGATTATCCTGGCTAATATTTATCTTGAGGTGAAGGCGTCCAGTATAATATACCTCTTCTAATTCTCCCGGGTTTATCTGCGTCTTCATAGTGTTTTAATAATACTCCTTGCCTTGTCCTGATCGAATATCACTTGAAATGTCACACTGAAATACACAACATTCACCCTGGTTACGAAACAAACAAAAATGATGCACAGCCATCTGAGCACTTTGTTTTGAAAGATATGTCGATAATATCAAAGAAGTTTGAGCTAAGATAATCGCATAGGCCGTGACAAGACCGAGAACAAGGTTCATAAAACGTTATTCAATTTAAATTTACTAGTAATGTTTTTGATGAAATATGGATTCGGTATTTGCCGTTATTTTAGCCTTTTATTATGCAAATTATTCTTTTAAATCCAACACGACGATCGCATTAAAAATATATATATTTTTACAACAGTGTAGCTGTAAGGTTATGTCTTTATTGAGCTAAATATTATTTCTCAGTTGTAACATCTGTGAATATTACCGACAAACGATCAGGGCGCTGGTCCGAAGCGTATGACTCTACGAGGACGTGGGTTCGAAGCCCTCATAAGGCTCGTACTTCATTGTCAACTATCACCACTCATCACATCAATATTCAATGACGATGGAATCACCCACACGATGGGAGAAGCAATAGGGCGATTCAACCAGTAAGGTCACATTTTGCGCCGTCTGTGATGTTGTAAATAAGTTAATTGTGTGTAAATTGTAATGTTTATTGTTGAATAAGTTTATGAAAAGAAAATAATATAGTGTTGATATATTTGGATCAAGGACGCGTCAACCGTTAGGTCATAATGGACCACTCTAGCCTAGGGGATATGGGGAGGTGGACCCATGCTGGTCAGAACCAGCCACGGGTAAGGGGAGGAAAGGGGGTTCCTCACGTCATGGTCGTAACTGTCTTTGTCATCGTTCGTGGTGAGCCATACTCTGGGCCAATTCTACCCCGGTCCCAGACGGGGCAAAGGATGTGAAATCAACAAGACGACGTAAGAAACTAGGGCGCTTCAACCGGTTGGGTCATATTACGCCGCCTGTGATATTGTCAAATATTATGAAATGCGTTCCTTGTTAGTTTTATGTGTACATTGTTTTCTATGTTCATAGGTCATATTATTATTATTATTAAGTATCTATTTGCAACAGGCAATGTAGCCCACTAGTGCAAATTTAATAGAGAAGGGAGGAGGGGAAACCCGTTACCGCACATAGCCTACTCCTACCGAAAAGTACCTAGGGGACCAACGGCTTTACTTCCCATCCGAAAGGACGGTGTAACTTTTGACAGTCATATAGGTTCCTCCACTAACCCGACTGCCGAGCAGACGGCGCCAAGGAGAACGAAGCTGTCACACAAGCTTACGAACCCTAGTCTGCTCTTGCCAGCGATATACGTGTGTTTCAGGGCAGAGCGGCGACCCACTCAACCCCTGACCACGCCCGATGTTGCATAACTTCAGTGTTCGAGTGGGAACTGGTTAAACGACCGCGGCTAAATCGCTTGCTATGGATATGAAAATGAAAGTTATTTTTGTAATAGCAAAACAATAGTAATTTATTAATTAGTAGTTATCGAAATGGAAATAAAGAAAGTAGAGAAATATGTGTGATGTTAATTTAATATTTTTACGTAATTTACTTTAAGAAGACGTTTTTTTATTGGAATTAAGGACGCGTCAACCGTTAGGACATAATGCACCACTCTAACCTAGGGGGAGAGGGGGGGGGAGGAGGGGCCCTGTGGTCAAAAACCAGCCACGGGTAAGGGGAGGAAGGGGGGCCCCCACGTCGCGGTCGTCATCATCTTTTTTCACGTTCGTTGTGTCTTGTTTTGCCAGAGCTTCCCTTTATTTCGAGGAAAAAATAATTTCCCCTTTAAGGATCATTCACAAACAGTTCAAAGGGCGTAAGGCGAAGGCCAAGGGTAAAAATTTTATTGCCGAGAATGTGTTTAAATCAAACGTTTCAAACACGTCCAAGTGCAAGGGTATGGTTGATGTCGTAACAAATTTGCCCAAAATCCAATCTTACGACGGGTTTTCTTAGGGAGGGCCAAATCACGAACAAAAAAACCCCCCATCCTGTTTATTTTTTCCACAGGGGTTGTACGCGCATGCGCAGTAGCAGGAGCAATAAAAATTCATGGTTTTTTGTAAAACACTAGCTTTTCTTACGACTTACCCCTTTCCCCTTAGACCATGCGCCTTACGCCTTAGAATGATTGTGAAGAGGTTTACTACGATTTTTGCGAAGTGGCCCTTTTTCTCTTGAAGATTTTTTACTTTTCAATTTTTTAAATTTTTTTAAATTTTTTATTGGGACAAATTGTCATTTTATGAAACAAAAAAACTGTTCGAGCAAAGGTGCTCAATCCGAAAAAAGGGACTTATAATTTTGATCTGAACTTACCCCCAAAATCTTGACGTAGCTGAAGGAGGAGGCAGGGGTAAGTACGATGGGCGAGAGTTAAGCCCACCGCGAAGAGAACAGGGATAAAAAAACTCGGTTTGGGAAGATGTGGAAAATTAGAGAATCCCGGAAGGAAAGTCAAACCCAAAGGACGCAGCTCAAAAACCCGTCGTTGTTTTCCCAAAGACGGCCCCGGCAGGCGGCAAAAATTGAAAAGTACATGGTGCAATGTCCGGAGAGGCGGACACGTGCGTTGGAGGTGCGAGCGAGGAAATTTTGAGACGAAAGAACTTGCACTTCATCGAGTGAAGGCGGAGGTGAACTGCTTTGCAAAGACTTCTAAAGTCGAATGCGAGAGAACAGGAAATGCGTCTGATAGGCAGAATTCAACAGGTGATAACAATATGTGCAATTTAGAATACAAACAAAATCCCCAACAGTAAGAAAAAAAATATAACTACCAAAATAGCCCCGGGAAAACGCGCAAACATAACCCCCCCACCAAAAAAGGATATTTTAGAAGGGCCCAAGAAAAATAACTAAGAACTACAAAAAAAGCCGAGCCAAACGAATAACAAAGAGGAGGGGGGATCACCAATTTTTCCCCGGGGAGGGGTAAACATCCTTTTGGGAGTCCGAACGGACCCATCGATGACGTTGTCTTTGCCGGGGACATTTGTACCACCCGGCCAAAAGGGCCAAGCCCAAAGGGGTGGTAGCGGGTTCCAACAGGGAAGACCACGTCACCGCCCTTTGAGGTTCGGGCCGCCGCACCCCTTCCCACACTGCATCTGCGTGTGCGATACCAGAGGACCAACTGCCCAAAAGCTTTGGGAGTTGCGGACTTGAAGCCCAACGAGAGGGGTGAGAGGCATTCCGACGACAGCAACCTCGGGAGGGCGAAAAGCGGGTGCGATAAAACAAATGTGGGGGAGAGAGGTAATCTGGGCCATCCGGGGGTCAAAAACGAAGTGGCACAAGCGGACGAAATTCAACAGGGCTTCGATGCGTAAAAACAGGGGGGATACTCCTCAAAATTTAAAGGGCGGAGTCCTTATTAGTCGATGCGGGGAGTAATTTGGGCGGTTTTGACCCCGGGCTTCCCCAAAGCCACCGAAATTAGGAGCGAAGGGGGGTTGAAATGCCACCTAACTTGCGTAGTGCAAGCTTGTCCCGAGGGCGGTCTAGCTGCCGGAGAGAATGTAATTCCGGACGAGCGAGCAGCACCTCGGTTACGGCCACGTCGGAGTAAAGGAGCTGGGAGTCCACGCCGGGCGAGAAAAACCGATCAAGAGGGGCCGGGAAAAGTTTCGTGGACAGGTCAAGACCAGCTCAAGGTGCACAGTTTTGGTGGCCATCAGACAAGAGACTAAGTAGCCTTTGACGATGGGGGCATTACGACGGGGGGGACTCGTCTTCACTGAAAGGGCCAGCGTAGTCTGTGCCCACGTGGGGGAAAACGCACGCGAAGGTTTAACGGGGTTCAGGCGATTAGCCATTTGGCTGATTAGCTTGGCGCGGAATTTTGAAACAGGTTAAGCAGCGACGAAGCGTTGCGTAAAAAACCCGCAGAGAGACAATCCAAAAAACTTTTGGCGAATGAGAGTGCACAGGCGGGGGCCAGAGTGCAATGAGGAGAGTGGAAGGCATCACAAAAGAGCGCGGACAAATGCGTTTCCCTTTGGGGAAGCAAGGGGGGATGACGAGCTTCTTCGGGGAGAGAAGAAAAATGAACCTGCCGCCCCCCCTGAAAAAAACCAGGGAGTCAATGAAGGGCTTGAGGGTGGCGAGGGGGGGGTCCAAAACGAGTGTTTACCCCATTTTGCTTGAGCTCATAGCAAAGTACTGCTGCTGAGTGATGCGCACAAAACAGGCGCATCGCTCCTCAAGATCGGAGGGGAGCAGAGGACCAGGGGGGTGCAAGATTTCGACGAGAAAGAAATGCGGGAAAAGCGTACACGTGACCAACACGGCTTGGTTTTCAAGAGCGAGGAGAAACTCTGCAGTTTTGACAAGCAGAGGATCAATGCCGGGATCATGAGTTATCGCACCGTGGGAGAGCTTTCAGCTGGGCAAGTCGTGGCTGGTTCAACCAAAGGGGACCGAACGGACACGGGGAGGGGGGAGAACGCATAAAGGGGGGAACCAGAGAACCTATGGGGGGGTTCAACGGGCCCGGGGGGAGCACCCCCCGAGAGGCGCAACGGCGGGGGTTCCTTTCAGAACTAACATGAGCCCAAATTCAGGGGAGATGTGGTCTCGAGTATTTCGAATACCGTTGGGACGAATGTCTTCAGCGGGTGGGGGGGGGGACTGAGCCAAGCGAGCACGATAGTGGAGTCAGTGTATATGAACACTGTTTCTATGTGCAAGGGCTTGAGAGGGGGTTAGGGTGTCTTTAAGCACCCTAGACAAAACATGCCCCACTGGTTCCAAACTTGGGGCACAGGGGCAGCTTGAGGGCGCGACCTTGCTCCTGGCTCTAAACAATCTGACGGAGATTGCGAGCAAACGTCTCAACGTGCAAGTAAAGAGTGCAGCAAGGCCTTCTCGGAGGCGTCGCAAAACCCACAACCGGTATTGGCATCGTTCATGACAAGGAGACGGGGGAACATGAACATCACTCACTTGGGCACCCCTTTCAAGGGCAGGAGCCAATTTGAGAGAGTGTTTCCCCGAGAGGGTTTTCCCCCACTCCCGGCAAGAGCCAAGATTCCCCATGAACACCCCACCCGGGGGGACGAAAGGGGTGAGAAACCCGAGGGGTTAATATGCGCGCGATGTAGGGGTATGGACCTTTTGGTGACGCAACCTACAAAGGGCGAGTGGGAAGCGAAGCAACGAACGAGGGTCCCACAACAGACCGAGAATTTTCGAATTTATTCGTCGTTGGAAAAAGCCCAGGGGAGTTTAGAGGCCCTTGGGGGGGGGAGTCAAGAGCGTCAGGAAATTGCTACCCATTTGCGTAGCTCGACGCCTGCACCGAGTGGTGACTGCAACCAGCACGAAGCACGGGGGTTTTCGTCAAGGTCACTGGCGCCCGAAAACTACGTCATCTATGTAGATGTTTTTAAGTAGGGCGCGTGAACGGAGGAAACTTAGCACCTTCGTCCACGACCAGTTGCGCAAAAACTCGTTGGGCCGGAAGGCAGAGGGAGTGAGACCGTAGGTCACTGATTTACTCGTACTCAACGAAGGAGGTAGGGGTCGGACCCAGAATATTGTGAAAAACCGATCGTCCCGGGGCACAAGGATTTGCGGGACTCTGTCTCACGTCCCCGGCCAGAGTAAGGATAAATGCGAAAAAGTGGTTAGAACAGTGGGAAGGTCCTTTTAAGCTTAGGACCCCCTCGCAGGGCGTGGTTGAGAGCGACTCCACTTTTTTCAGGAAAAGGAGGCGTTTAATACCCCTCGCAGTTTTTGTGGGAGAGGTTGTGACCCCTTTTTACACAATGTGCGGGATTAGTACCCGCAGGTCGAGGGAAGGCGCATGTGCAAAATGAACGAGCGTAATCACTATGAAAATCATGATATGAGTCAGAAAGGAGGATCCGCTTCAGACGACGCCTAACTGACAAAAGTTTGAGCGCGAGTCACGATTTTAGCCGGGATGACGAAAACAGGCTTGAATGGGAGAGCACCGAGTAGCGGCCCGAGGGGTCCGAGAATGAGTTTTTAAAGAAGTGCTCTTTAACGAGCGAACCCAAAGGGGCCAGAGAGGGGAGGGGCACGACTTCTTCTGTTTCCCAGAAGAGACGGGGGAGTAGTTCAAGGGGAGCTTGTCAAGCGAGAAATGGTAGGAGACTCAGGTGGGTGGTTGAGTAGCATGGACCGGACCTAAGATTACCCAAAAAAACCCTTTTTAGTGCGGCAGGTTTGCTGCCTACGATCGTGTGTCCCGGTTTTTCAGAGAATGCTGAGTAGAGATCGGCACCAATGAGGAAATCAATGGGGGCCCCGGGCATTGAACGATGTCGCGGGTCAAGGCATGATAGCCTCTTGACGTCAGTGGGCCGGAGGGTAGGCAATTGCCGGCAATAGTTGAGAGAACGTGTGCATTGACACATAGGGGTGGCCCAGAGACCGGAAAACTAAAAATGCATTGCACAATACCATGCACTCGAGTTTAGTTTTTTCCGACACCCGACAGTTGGGGGGTGGCGGGGTTGACTTTAAGCCCAAACTTGCACAACGACTTTTGATAGCAGAGATTTTTGACCCGGAGTCAACAAAGGCGAAAGGGTTGCATGATCCCTGCGGTCACTAAGAGTGCGGAAAAAGGTGAGTATGACAGTTTGATGAGTGGGGGTCGAAGCCTGGACTTGACTGGGCAGAGCCCGGGGCGCTGACGGACCTTGTCGGTGACGGAGTATCGTAGCGAGAGACGGAGCGGATCAGAAAGTAACATGAATGATTTAGAGCTTTGACAACAGAAAATATTTCGTGGGAAATGCATTGGGATAGAGGGGGCCCCCATACAAAAAACAGCGTTTAATTGGCGCAGCGTGTAAAAAACGTTGGCTAGGTTAAACCACGGAAAAATTGCAGGTACAATTTGAGAAACCTTACTACCGAAAAAGCGGAAACAGGAATGGAGTGTTACGAGATGAGTTAGTGGGACTCGTGCCCTTGTTGTTCGAGGCAGGGGAGACACTAACAAAAGGGGTTTTTCGCTTTTAAGGGGGAGAACTTTTGACGGTAGTAAAAAAATTTTCCCGACAGACATAACCCCTCGTTCTAGATTGGTCTTCGGAAAAACATTGCGGGTTTGTACTCGGGGTTGAATAAAGTTTGTCTGTTTTTTAAAAAAACCTTTTCGAGTGACGCTCAGTTAGCTAATCCAAAATAACAAAAGAAATCACCCAAAAACGGGAATTTCGAGCTTTCAGAGATTCGACAGAGTTCGATGTGTTTTTTGAAACGTTGAAAAAAGCATGGATGCGTTTTTTGAGGGAAAAAACTAAAAACTTGTGGGCATACAAACTCCCTAGTAATCGCTTGTTTTTGATAACGAGAGATGAGAGCGTTCAGGCGAGGGGGTAATTTCTTTAGTTATTTGAAAATTGAGATGAGGGCCAACGGAGTTTTTTGCAATGAAGTTTTTTAAAAAGTGTAACTTTTTAACATTACTTTTAAAGATTTATTTTCTCGATCAGAGTTGAAAAAAAGAATAGAATTCGGGCCATTTGCAAATGCTCCTTTGAACTTGGGAAGATCTATGTGGGAATGCAAGAGATGGTTGAACTGAGGCGGACAGAGGGGCCAGGTTGAGTCACAACAGGGGGCTGATTCAATTTACAACCGTAGTATAACGAAAACAACAAAAAAAGCGTTTTTTTTTAAAACTGTCCCTTTAACTTTTTCTATTTTGATCGATTTAGCGGGAAGAACTATTGGGTTTTTGAGTTCGGCAATAGACTTTGGGTTTTGCGGAAATCAGATTCCCCTTTGGAAAAAATTTTCAAAACGGGGCCTTTAAAAGCCCGACTTGATGGGTTTTTTTTTTTTCGAAACGCATTTTACTTCGCTGAACGGACGCGAAAAATAAAAATCGCGTCGAGCAACAACTTTTCGCTGAGCTTGCAAATCTTCCATGATGAAACGGGATTAAAGTGCAACAAAAGAGGAAACAAGTAAGAGACAATTACACTGAAAAAGCGCAATCAACAGAAACCGAGAGCGAAAAAAACACACTCAACACCGGGGGTGAGTGCGACGACCCAAAAAGGACAAACCCTTTAATGAGAAAAAATTGCGAAAAAGCGGAAAAAAACCGGGGGATCGGTGCGGGGACCATGGTTCGAGCCGAGGTGCTCAACCCAAATAAAGGACTGTAATATTTTTTTCTGAACTTACCCCCAATCTTGAGTGGGTAAGGAGGAGTTTCAGAGGTAAGTCGAGGCGAGATGTTAAGCCACCGCGATAGAGAACCCGGGATAAAACTCGAGTTTGGAAGATGTAGGGGAAATTTGAGAAGCCTGGGGGCAAGTCGAACCAGGACGCAGCTCGAAAAAAAAAACCCCCCCCCCGTTGTATTTCCCAAAACGGGCGGGAGGCGGGACCCTTGAAACGTACAGGAGTGCAAAGTCCCGGAGAGCGGACACGTGCGTGCGAGGGCGAGCGGGGGGAGTTTGAGACGAAACGAACTTTTACTTATCGGTGAAGCGAGAGGGGAACTGCATTGACAAAGTACTTGCTAAAATCGAATGCGAGAGAACAGGGAAAGACGTTGTTTCGTTTTTTTTGGCCTTTTTCCCCGTCCCTTCCTTCCCTTCGGCGTTTTTTGTTTTTTTTTGGTAAAAAAAAAAAATTTCAACATGGAAAAAATTGCAAATATGAATACGAAAAAAAATAAAAGTTTAAAAAGGAAAAATTATATTTAACAAAAAAATTTGTGAAAAACAAATTTTGTGATGTTCTTTAAATAATCAAAAAAATGACAAATTAAATTTTTGAGATTTTAAACCATAATTTAAATGTTTTTAAAATTTAAAATAAAATTTTTAATATTGAGTTTATTGTCATTTTTTATATATTTTTGGTATATTTTTTTCGGGGATAACAGATTTCTGGAGGGTTTTTTTATTTTTTTTCAAAATTTTGAAAAAAAAATTTTAAGAAATGTAAATTTTTTTGGGGGTAAAAAAGTTTAAGTTCTGTGGGGAAAAAGGAAAATTTTCCCCAAGCTTTTTTTGTTTAAAAAATTTATAAGTGGGGATTTAAAACCCCCCTAATTTGAGTTTATTGCCAAATTGTGTGAATTTTTGGGTGTGGGGGGTTTTTTACTGCCCTTTTGGCTTTGCATAAAAGAGTTAATTTTTTTTAAGTATTAAAATGATTGAGTTAGATGTTGGTTATTTTTGCCTAAAAATACATTTGATGAAACTTGTGTTATATTTGAATTATCTGAAAAATTAGTTAGGTAAGGTATTTTATTTAAAGTTTTAATCTTCTGAATTGAGTGGAATTGGATATAGTTTGTTTTTTTGGAGTTTAAAATAAAAAATAAAGGGCCATAATGGAGGGGTGCCCGACGACGACTGACAGAGCTCGCCTGTAGTTTCGGGAGTTTATTTCCTATGTTCGGGGAGATGAACTTCCAACTGCCACGCCTTTTATGATAAGGAGACCCAGGTTTTTGGCCAAATTCTACCACGTTTTTTGTTTCGAATAAGAGCGCGCGCTAACCGTTACGTCACAATGGGTCTCTTTGATGATCAGGTTTTTGCGAGATAGACTTTTCCTCTTTCCTCGACTTTTACGATTAGCATAGCTATGTGCTCTGGACTCAATTCAACTCCGGGTCCAGACATAGTGATCTCAAAAATCTAAGACGACGTGAGAAACTAGGGCGCTGCACCGGTCAGGTCATATTGTGTCGCAAATGATATTGAAAGTTAATACACGAGTTTGTAGAGTTTGATCTTTACATTATTTTCTTAGTATATTTTCTTTTGGTTTTTGGTTATAAAGGGCGTTCCCCTTTTAGATCTTTATACATAACTAAGTTTAGTTTAATTATTTTTTGGAAATTAAGGGGGGCGCAAACCTTTATTTCATAATGCGCCTCTCTACCCTTGGGAATAGAAGGGGAGGAAAGGAAATTTGCTGGACAAAACCAGCCACGGTAAGGGTGAGTAAAGGGGTGTTGTCAGGACGTGGTCGTCATCTTTTTTGTAATCGTTCGACCGGGGGGGGTCTTATGGTCCGCCTGGTAATATTGTAAGTGATTACAATGATTTTGTTGTATTAGTTTTTTTAATTGTCTCCGTTGAAAGTTTTTATTACATGAGATGATGACAGGTAAAGAGTAGACCAAATGGCACATTTCCTGTCTATAAAATGTGTATACGTCAATGTTAGGTCATTTGTGCCACTCTAGCCTAGTGGATATGGGGAGGAGGGCTCATGCTGGTCAGAACCCTTCACGGGAAAGATGTAAAAGGGGAGTTTTTTTACGTCGCGGTCGTCATCGTCTTTGTCATCGTTCGTTGTGTCATAGTCATCGTCGTCGGGAAGTCTTCTAGGGAAGGGGGAGTTGTCCCCGACGACGATTGCCCGAGCTTGCCTCTAGTTCCGAGGGGTAAAAATTATCCTTTTTTCGGGCGAGAGGGGACTTTTTCCTTGAACCCCTTTTTTACGATTAGCAGAGCCTTTTGCCGGGGCCAATTCTCCCCCCGGGCCCAGACGGTAGGAGAAAAAAGGGGGTTGGAAAGACCCAATTTTTTTTTTGGACATAAACCCCCCAAACGTCGGGGCATCTTTCCTTTTTGAATCATTGTGATAAAATAATAACTACATAAGGAGAACACCTGATAAAGACATGAGAAAAAAGAGGGCTTTTAAATTTGGAAGGGTTTAAATATTTTGGACGCCAAATTTTTTAAAAAAAATTGGGGCGCTTAAACCGGTTGCGGTGAATTTTAAAAATTTGAAAAGGGTTTAGTTTTTTAAATTTCTCGACCGTACATTCCTGGAAAATAACAATCGGGAACGGGGGACACCCGCTTGGGGTAAAAAAACGAGTTAGCCCAAAACAAACACGAAGAAACGCTCGGCTTTAAATTTCAAAAAAACATTCGGGCTGATTAAAATAGTCAAGGAAAAAAAACTTTTAATCTAATTCGGGATTGATTGATTGAACTTTGCTTATCTTTCTAAAATTTATGCCCCCTTTGGGCTAACGAGACGAATTAACCCTAATATAGAGGGGCCAGCAAACATGTACGACATTGTAAATTAATTTAGCGGGGGAGATTAAATATTCCGCTTTCTGGTTTAGTAGCAAGGGGGCCTTTGGGTTTGAAGGGCGCGTTAAAACCGTTAAGGTCATATCGCGCCACTCAAAAACCTGGGGGAATATGGGGAGGGGGGGAAAAATATGCAGTCAGAATTTTTGGGGGTTTTATTTGGATTAAGGACGGGGTTAAAAACCGTTAGGTCATAACACCACTCAAACCTAGGGGGGGGGGGGGGAAAAAAAGGGGCCCCATGCGGGTCGGGAAAAAAGGCCAGGGGAAAAAAGGGGGGGAAAGGGGGGGGTTTCCCCACTTTCGGGGTTTCGTCTTTTTGTCTTTCTTTCTTTCCCCGGGGGGGTCGTAAAGGGGAAAAGGGGGAAAAGGCCCCCCGGGAGTTGCCAGAGCTCCCCCTTTTAGATTGGGGGATTTAAATAATATATTTCCCCCCTTTCGTGCTGGGGCTGATGTTTGCAAGGGGCCCTTTTTCTCTTGAATCCCCTTTTTACAAATTTAAGCAGACCCATGTTTCCGGGGGCCCAATTCTCCCCCGGGGGCCCAAAAAGGGTTTAGGGGAGGGGGGAAAGGGGAAAACCCCCAATAAGTAAAAAAAACGGGGACAAACTGGGGCCCGTTCAATCTTTTTAGTTAAATTTTTGCCAAATGGGGATATTGGGGTTAAGTTATAATTTTTATTTATCAGTTGTTTGTTTTCTATATTGTATTTAAAGTTAATTTAGTAAACAAAAACTTTTTTCCAAAAACAATGTGGGTTTTGAGTGGTTTTCCTTCCCACCCCGTTTATCTATTTTACACGAAAAAGTGGAAAACCCAAAGGTTTAGACGGGCTCGGGTTTTCTTCAAAAAGTCATTCAAAATAAAAAAAAACAAAAAAAAAAATTTAAAGATGGTAGGTTTTGGAAATTTAAAAAAAAATTGTATTAATAAATTGTATTTAGAGTTATTATTTCAGATTTTTGTAAATTTTTATCATTTAAATTATTTTTTTTAAAAAATTTGCATTACGTGTATTTTAATTTTGGTTTTTAAAGATATATTTTAATTTAAATTTTTTAAAGGTTTTCACATATAAATCATTAGACCCTTTTTACTGTTTTTACTAAATTTTTTTTTAAAAAAAATGTGATATTTTGACTTCTTTTCAGCCCGTTAAAAAAAACCCGAAAGTAGGGCGAAAAAAAATCACATTTAAAAAAAAAAAAAAAAAAAATATTTAAAAGTTTTAAAAATCTAATGATTTATTGTGTAAACGTTACTACCCGGTTATATAGTTTTAAATTTTTTAATATGAATATTAACGGTTTTCGTTTAATTTTGAAGGGGGTCAGGGCAAAAAACCGAACCAACGTACAGAGATGGAGGGAAAGATAGTGGCTGTGAAAAATTTGATAAAAAACTAAGGGCATGTTAATGAAAAGATAGAAAGGGTTTAGGATGGGAACTTTAAAAAAAACGGAGAGGAGAAAACCCAAATTTAGCAAAACCTGTTTGGCTACGAAATGCAAGGGAGGGTATGGAGGCGCGGGGGTGAAAAACTTTGGGGGGCTTTTTAAAACCCGGGTTTGGTCCTATTTAGCCGCCCGTGTTAAAAGTTATTGAGGGTGAGTTAAGGTGTGGGTTAAAAAGATTTTTGATTATTAATGAATAATTTCGGGTGTATATATTTAAAGGGGAAAAAAAGGGTTTTTGGTAGGTTTGGGTTTTTTGGATCAAGGGGCGCGTCCCAAACCCAAGTTTATAAAAAGGGGGCAAAATCTAGCCTATAGGGTGAAAGGTTGCCCCAAAGGGGGGACTTTTATTTTGAATACCCTGTCCCAATTAGCAGAGCCATTCTTGGGGTAATCTACCCCGGGCCCAGACGGAAAAAAAAAAGCCGAGGAAGGGCCCTATTTTTAGTAAACCCGTGTTTTAAAAGGCGACGAGTCGTTCTGTCCCCCGATTTTTAAAGGTTTAAAACCTCGGCGGGCGTTTAAAGCAAGGCCCCGGGAAAAGTTCGTTCGGGCAAGAGAGGGTTTTCACCCCCTAAATGGGAAAAAAAAACAATCTTCCAAAAATTTGTGAGAACGAAATAAGCTTTAAAGTAAAAAATTATTTAAAACAAAAAAACCAAAAAATAGTTTAGAATTGATAGTTGATAGTTTGGGAGTGATTGATTGAAAAGTTGATTGATTGATTGATTGATTTATTTGGTTGGTTGATTTGGTTTGGGTTTATGGTTTGTTGATTTGGGTTTATTTCGTATTTTATACAAAAAAGTTTTGTAGTATGTGTGATTGGAAGTAGGGGGGGTGTACTGATCAAATAGGCCCCCCTGCTCGTGTCAACTCCATTGCTGTTTGTTTGTGTTTTGATATTGATGATCCCATCAAATAACTAACGAAAGCTTCACTTCACGTAAGATCTAGTACCGACACCAAGAACGAGAGTTTTAATAGGAATTCTGTACATGATAGGGTGTCATGTGAAGTGCAGGGTTTGATGCATGAAGCACCATTGGTAAAAACAAAATATCAAATTATATTCCTTGTATTGTTTCAGACGTCTAGTAAAGACATGGAAAACGTATGATAAGAGAGTACAGTAGTCCACAAGACACTACATTTGGAAGAAATTATCACTTAAGAGGTATGTTGCTGAACCACACATGAAATGACCTATACGAATGGTGAAGCCTTTAGGTAAAGGCGCATCGTCAATGGTGTGGGAGGCCAAGAACAGGAAGGACATGACTTGCCATCTAATTGCTTAAAGGTGCAATGACATATTTATGATACGGGCACGAGCGAAGTTGATAAACTAGCGCAAGTGAACAATGCTGACGACCCCAACGATCCCTACAGACCAAGAGTTATAAATATGATTCAAAATTCCACAGAAATGATTTATCCGGGCACCTGTGCAGAGTATATTATTTGTTGGGACCCGATCTGTTAAAAGTGCTCGATATCATAAAAATTCGCAAGGACTCGACAAAAATTGTGTTAAACGGATTACCAAGCAGATGCTCAAAGGGCTGTACTACTTGCATTCTAAATGCGGCCTCATGCACACAGCTGTTATTAGGCTCGAGCACTTGGCTTGCGTGAACGCGTACAACGCCTCGTTAGGGCCGTGAGCCAGAGGAAAAAAATGGCTCACTAGAGGTGAATAAACGAGGCATACATCGCTGGATTCCTCACACCCTACAGAAAATTAATCAAGATGGTACTTTGGCAATATGGGAAGGGAAAATAGCGTCGCGACGCCTTGAAGTCTGGCGACGTCCAAATTTCGCTCACGCACATTACTTTACATTAACTAGGTTAAAATGTTATTGGTTCAAGATAATGACATGATTTCTTTCGATTTTACTCGTGATGGAATATATTTCATTTAAGTAACACATTTTTAAAATATCTAGCAGATAAATAGTCTGTTTCATGAAAAAAAAGACATTTACGAAAAGATTTTTAACAATTGCCGTACTTTGGATACCCCTAAAACCTACATTTATGATTTTTTTTCAAAAAACTCTTTTTTTTGTGGATTTCAAGCATTAAATTTTATATAAATATGTATGGCATCAATAAACCAACTGAATATTGATAGCTTTTTGACGCCTCGAGGTCAAGCGTTTGTACATATTTTGTAGCGCACTTCGTCTACATTAACTGAATAAATCGTTAATGATTGCAAAAAAATTTAGAAATTGATTACTGTTAACTCGTGTGAGCTTTTATTTTTAATTAATCAACAAAGAAGTTAAATATCTACGAAAAAAGTGTCTGTTTCATGAAAAAAATTTAGCCCTCTTTCCGACAGGATTTTTGACAATTGTACTTTTGATACTCCTACAACCTCTATAAATGTTTTTAGACAACAATTATTTTTTTTGTAAATTTCAAGCATCAATGTTAATACAAATAGCATGGTATTCATAAACCGACTGAAATTTAAAAGCGTCTCGACGCCTTGAAGTCAAGCGACGTAGATTTTGCTGTTGCGTTCATAAATCTACACAAACAGCAAACAAATTTTTTACTCTTTAAAAAAATAAATTTCTGTAGTCGTGTTAGTTAAATCAACTCCATTTTTATCAACATTAATTTAAATTCGATTGGATAGTAGTCTGTTTATGTAAAAATAGACCTTTCCGACAAGAATTTTGGCTTAGAATACCCCTAAAAGCTTACTTTATGATTTTTTAGACAAAACAAGTTTTTGGATTTCACATATCATGTTAAAACAGATATGTATGTAATTCATATATCAATTGAATTTTGATAGAGTCTCGACGCTTCGAAGTCAATCGACGCACTTTTTTCTACTTAATACATGAAGTCATTTAAACTACGATATTTGTATTGATTTGAGATTGAGGCATAAAATAAACTTCAGTGAAACTAGTTATGGTGCTGGATACTTTATTAAGAAACAAAATTCACGAACATGTATGCACAATAAGTAGTGTGTTCGGTTAATGTTGCCCATATTTGTACCATTTTTACAAGTTTTTAAAAATGTTTTTACTTTGAGTTTCAGTACCCAGAAAACTAAATTTAAAATGAAATTATTTTGAACATTTGTGGTTGGATTTCACACTTAAATGTTAAAACAGATGTGTATACTTATAAAACAACAAGACATTAAATAGAGTCGCGCTACCAAGGCAAGTGACTTCCATTCTTCACTTGAGCCCCATCAGACCATATACCTTACGGTGCCATTTTTTCTTTTGGTAACATACATGGGAACAATAAGCTGCTGTGTACTGTTGGCCAAGTTTTTTCTGGATACATTTTGAAAGTTTTTCGTTAACTTAAAACATTGCTTTTACGCAGTAAAATAGTTACAACCAAATCGTTATCTTAAAATCGTAAACACTTTCATCATCTAATGTAACGACTATTGCAGAGTATTAGATTAATTTAAATAAATAGTAATGAAGACAATGCCATTCGCATAGTAGGCACTTTATTTACACTTTATAAAACATAATGAACATCCCTATGATTTATAAAAAAAAATAAAATTTCTTCCATTAGACTTTTCACTACATTATGTATTGAATATTAATAGAGATGCCCACTTACACATATCACTTAAAGAGGTAACAACAAACCCCTAATAGGCCTAACCCGAAAAAAAATTTTTTCCTTAACTTCACACAATTGTCACGTATAAAGATTTCGTTTGTTCAGATCCAAATAAGAGCACAAAACAGTTTAAAAAATACACCGAAAAAAAATCACTCGAAATAATAAAATACATGAAAACCAAAACTAAAAAGTAAAATCCCTTTATAAAGATAGCATTACTGATTGGGGACCAGTTGTTCAATGTTCATGTTTAAATCTTCCTCAGAGTCGTCATCTGTAAACTGGAGACGCTGACGTCGCCTTCTGGATCATTTTCCGTTGTCACTAAGCGGTTTAAAGTTTGTGCAGTCTTTAAAATTACACATGTCAGTGCAATAAAAATTAAGAATTTACACGGGGGCACTTTTGTGAGTCACACTTTGCTCGACACGTATAAGAAGAAGGTCTAAAACAGCTTCAGGCGCTGGAAGACAATCCATCCAGTCGATCTCCATGGATGTTGTCTTCTTCCAAACCATGTCTTTCTGGAATGGAATCACAGGCATTTGCTCAAGTGAACGTTTCCATATAGCAGCTTGATAATTACTTCGTAGAATGTGTTTCTTTAAGCGTTTTTGACATGGTGGCAAACTGGTGACTCAACGTGACCATTTTTGAGCAAAAAAATTTGAAGCGAAGTTCTTTTGACACTATTTTTGCATTTACCGCCGTACATTTGGCATACAAAAGATTCTACTTCTGCAATCACGCTATCTGATATATCGAAATTTTTTCCCCAAATCAGCAAGAGGGTGAAGTGTTGTTATGATCCCTAGATAACAGTTTGTATGCATGTGATTTGCCACGAACCCGCAAATGAACTCACAGAATCACAACCAGTGATTGCGTGAAGACCTATGAGGGGAAATTTGTGATCGTACTACTAAGGTTTCGTGACAGATCTGTTATATTGAAGTATCGTATCGATTTAAGGTACCCTATTTAATGATGATGTGTTTCCCCCTGATTTATGTAGAAATGGGGCAAAATGCAGTGCAATACTAGGACATCAGTATCAACACAGTGTATTATGACATTTTAATAGCCATTTAGAATTTCGTGATTAGAATGTAGTAGAATTCGTGTGTCTGCTTCTTCATGGTTTGAGAATAGTTCTGAACATCAATGGGCCCCATGTTTGGTTATTTTCGTACAACTTCACCATGTGTAACGAAAAGTTCCTTTTCGCCTAGTTTTTCACGATTATGAGCCTGCATCCACTCTAATGCAAGGGAAATTTAATCAGAGCAGTTTTGTTTGGTGACTCGGAGAGAAACATTTCCAATTCTTTAAAGGATGTGCTGCAGTTTTAAATTACCAAAACGTAATCCTGAGATTGTTCCAGAGTGTTTTTTTTTCGCATTTGCGTTCCAGGTTTTTGATAGAATCTTTTAAAAAAACATCAAAAACAACATCGACACGCAAACAACTGCTTAAGGCCGAAACCAGTTAGTGAAGCACAAGTGAGTGAGTGAAGCACGAACCAAGACCAGCAGTTACGAGCTTGAAAGATTCACTTCAGTATGGCACACTCGAGAAATTAAAACTCAATGGAGACCGAAATACGGCTTCCAAACGCATAGCAATTAGTAATGGACTTGCGATATTGTTATTTTTTAGTTTAACAGACTGCAGTGGCGGATCCTGGGCTTCGGGGAACCGTGCCTCCAGACACCCCAACCTTGCGTTACGCCAACTCAATCACCCAAAACTCCTTTCAGAGGTCCTGGAACCGGCCCAGATAGACTGCTTATACATTATTATTTTAAAATATAAATTTATTTAGTACAATGTCCAACATGGAAATGAGAAATCCAACAACTAGTTGTGTCTAAAAAATCAAAAATCAAGCTTTTAAAGTATTCAAAATCAAAATTTTTTGTCGGAAAGGTCTATTTTACATAAAACTTAAACCCGACTACTAATCTAAACGATATTTAAAAATTTTTGTTGATAAAAATGGAGTTGATTTTTCTAACACGACTACAGAAATTTATTTTTAATGAGTAAAAGTTTTATGCTTTTGTGTAGATATATGTACGCAAAAGCAAAATGTACGTCACTTGACTTCAAGGCGTCGAAACGCTATTGAATTTCAGTCGGTTTATGAATACCATGCTATTTGTATTAACATTGATGCTTGAAATTTCCAAAAAAATTGTTGTCTAAAAACATATATGGAGGTTGTAGGAGTATCGAAAGTACAATTGTTAAAAAATCCTTCGGAAAGGGGCTATTTTTTCATGAAACAGACTACTTTTTTCGTAGATATTTAACTTCTTGTTGATTTTAATTAAATATAATAGCTTCACACGAGTAAACAGTAATCAATTTCTAAATTTATTGCATCATTAACGATTTTATTCAGTTAATGTAGACGAATGTGCGCTAGCAAAATATGTACATCGCTTGACCCCGAGGCGTCAAAAAGCTAACAATATTCAGTTTAATTATAGATGCTATACAATTTGTATTAACATTGATGCTTGAAATTTACAAAAAAAAGAGTTGTCAAAAAAAATCATAAATGTAGGTTTTAGGGGTATCCAAAGTACGGCAATTGTTAAAAATATTGTCTTAAAGGTCTTTTTTTTTATGAAACAGACTATTATCTGCTAGATATTTAAAGTGTGTTACTTTTTAAAAGAAATATATATCCATCACGAGTAAAATGCGAAAGAAATCATGTCATTTTCTTGAACCAATAATATTTTAACCTAGTTAATGTAAAATAATGTGCGTGAGCGAAATTTGGACCCTCGCCAGACTTCAAGGCGTCGCGACGCTATTTTCCCTTCCGATATTGCCAAAAATACCATCTGATTAATTTCTGTAGAATGTGAGGAAACCAACGATGTATGCCACGTTTTTTTCACCTCAAGTGGGGCCAAATCACGTGAATTTGGTGCCCTGGCTCAAGGCCTACGTTGGATTCGAGATTGTTGACTTGGGTTTAGCGAGCTACGATTTCGGGCCACAACCCCTGGCTATGATACCCAAACCCGGCCCTAGGGCCCCTGAGGTGATCTCGCAATTGATCTACGGAACGGTATCGTAAGTTTGGAGCGCGGGGTGCGTGCATCACGTTTCACGACGTGACAAACTAGGGCGCTTCAACCGGTCAGGTCATATTGTGGCGCATGTAAAATTGTAAGTAAATAAAAGAGTTTGTGAAATTTAAAGTTATTTTGTTGGTTTGTTGGGATATTGTTTTTTTTAAATTTGAATTAAGGACGCGTCAACCGTTAGGTCATGATGCCACCACTTTCACCTAGGGGATATGGGGATGAGAAGCCCATGCTGGTCTAAAACAGCCCACGGGTAAGGAAAGGGCGTTCTCACGTCGCGGTCGTCATTTTCTTCGTCATCGTTCGTGGTGTTATTGTCATCATCGTCGTCGAGAGGTCGTCAATGGAAGAGCTGGCAAATTCCCCGACGACGATTGCCAGAGCTCGCCTCTATTTTCGGGGAGTAAAATACTACCCTTCATACTACCTGATGTTAGCGAGGTGGACTTTTTCTCTTAAATCACCTTTTACGATTAGCAAAGCCATGCTCTGGGCCAATTCCACCCCGGGCCCAGACAGGGCACCTGATGTGATCTTGCAATTGATCTACGGAACGGTTTCGGACGTTTGGACCCAGGGCGTGTGGTACATGACGACGACGTGAGATACCAGGGCGCTTCAACCGATTAGGTCATGTTGCGCCGCCTGTGATGTTGAAAGTTATAGATATAAGTTTATGGTGTGTTTGATGATAATATTGTTTTCTAAGTTTGTAAAAGAAAAGAAATTGTTGATGATGCTATAGTGACGTTTCTGAATACTGGTCTTGATCTTTTACTTGGTCTTATTACTTTTTACTTGGTGTCATTCCTTGATCTTGGTCTCGTTAAAAATACCACACGAGTCTCATTCTTATTACTAAAACATGGCGGCCTCAGGAGATGATCGAAATATAACACTTCCAAATCACGTTGAGTAGCCAAGTAAGTTATTACATGTTATTAATAATATTGAAATTAATAAAACAGAATAAAATTTGATATGGAAACGGTATGTAAATACACGTCAATAACGTCCGCCATGATCAAGACCTGTAACGAGTGTGCACTTTAGATTCTTTTTCTCATTACTTGATTTCAATCAGTCTCGATTGTGCGCGTGACTATTCGGAGCTACTTGTGACGTCACGGGTAAAACTGGGCGAATTATGACGTAATTTGTGACGTAAATCGAGACCAAGATTTAAGTTTTCCACTATTCAGAAACGTCCTAGTAATAGCAAAAGAACACTGATTTATTTGTTATTTTGGTTTATTTGGATTAAGGACGCGTCAACCGTTAGGTCATAATGCACCACTCTAACCTAGGGGGGGGGGGAGGAGGGGCCCATGCTGGTTAGAACCAGCCACGGTAAGGGGGAGGAAAGGTGGTTCTCACGTCACAGTCGTCATCGTCGTCGAGGGTTCGTCAAGGGAAGGGGACAAGGTCCCCGACGACGATTGCCAAAGCTCGCCTGTATTTTCGGGGAGTATAATACTACACTTCATACTACCTGATGTTTGCATGGTGGACTTTTTCTCTTGAATCGCCATGTACGATTAGCAGAGCCATGCTCTGGGCCAATTCTACCCGGGCCCAGACAGGGGTGATTTATTTGTATTAAAATTAAATGTGTTTTATGTTATTCAACTATGGTTAAATAAATTTCTTTGAATGGAAAATTTAGATAGTCTGTCGCTGTTTTCATATTGGGAGATAATAGTGTTTATTCTTCTGGCATATGTGGTATAGTAATGTCAAGCTGAGTTTCAAATTTTGGATTCAACGATATACCCGTGCTTATTTGATTTTGTGTTTTTTGTTATAGGTCATAATGCGCCAATCTAGCATAAGGGATATGGGGAGGAGGGGGCCCATGCTGGTTAGAAACTAGCCACGGGTAGACAGAATAATGTGTTGTTATTGTTATCAATACATACAGGAACAAACCAACAGCCCTTAAAGAGGTATTTAACCGCTAAACTCAAAAAATATATTTCATTCAGGCTAACTAGTAATGAATTTAGCAACTAACAGAAAATTATTGGGGCCACCATGACCTCCCAAAAAATTGTCAAACATGACATTTTTCGAGCTAGGTCCCATCGGCAAAAATCTCTCATAAGAAATAACATGGGGACGATCTTTATGCCCCGTGACCTTGGAGGATTTTGATCAAAAAAATATTGGCCATTATTGACGTACTCTACAGCCTTTTCTGTAATTTTTTGTTTTTTTTGTTTTGTAATTTGGGCAAGTAGTTCGGTCAAAATATGCTGATTACCAAGATGGGGTGTGATTTTGGAATGCACATTTTCGCGTGTTTGAGGGTATATTTGGGCACAGTTTCAAGACACGATATTATAAAGGGGCATTTAGATTGGTACTATGCTCTAGTATCTATGTGGACCAAAAAGAAGCAGGTTAAAGCCGATTTAGGAAATTTTCTAAAACACCAATTTTCGCCAATTTCTGGATCAAAAAATTAAAAAGTTCGTGTTAAATCACAGTTACAAGATATAATTGTTTTAAACGGTCATTTAAGTGTAGTATTGTGCTATAGATCACGTGGTAAAAAAATATTTTTTGGGTTTTTTAGCACCTTTAACACTGCTTTCACCATCCGAAACACGATCACATTGTTTGTGCGTGGAATACACTAACAAAATCATGATGACGACGACGTGAGAAACAAGTGCGCTTCAACCAGTTAGGTCATATTGCGCCGCCTGTGAATGAAAGTAAATGAGAAGAGTTAATGCAGGTATGTTTGATGATTAGATTGTTTTCTTAGTGTATAAATAACAAAATAAATTGATGATGATAAAAGTTATAGCAAAATAAAAGTTATGTATGTGAATGAAAAAAAGAAATAAGTAGTGATGTGAATTAAATTTTGTTAAATAGATTACTATGGATGAGAAATGTAGAAAGTTTGTCGCCGTTATCATATGATAGAAGTTCTTCATATGATTGGGAGAGATCAAATTGCATGCGCAAGGCATCATATTTGGTACATTCTGCTAGCATATGATGTATGGTTAAAGGTAAATCACATGTTTCACATCTGAGAATAACCTTTGCAGAAATTCAGATAAAATAACAGAAAGGTACAAGAAAATCAAACATTGAAAGTAGATTCATTTAAAGCTACCAAATAAACCCCCGAACAGCCGAAGTGTTACGAGAGCTTACGGGAATACCCGAGACCCGACTTTACTTTCAATACCAAATAAACTCCCCAACAGCGAAGTGTTACGAGAGCTCCGGAAACAGCCGAGACCGACTTTGTTTCAATCCCCTTTCGGAGAGAAGGGGCAAATCGCGAGTTTTTCTCTCCCAGAGAAAATGTGATCAGAGAAATGATAATAAAAGAAAAAATTTCGACTCTGTGTTGAAGAATGAACGTTCTTTAAGTCTCAAAGCTGGGAAGGAAGGTTTTATCTGATTTAGCCGCAAGATCTCACTCTTTTGTGCGATCTTTGTGAGAGGAATTCTGGAGAGGGTGGACGAGCGATGACTTTCATTCTACGCTACACGAAGTATTACTGTTTGTACCGTTCAAACTTAAAAGCCAAAATTGCCCACTACGGGGCCTTACACTTTGACAAAGACTTCTAATTGACGTGAGAAACTAGGGCGCTCCAACTGTCTTGGTCATATTGCGCCGCCCTGTATTATTGAACGTTAATAATTTAATGATGGATTTTTTCTTTGTTTGTTATATTACTCTCTTTTTTTTTGCAAAATAATTATTGGGCCTAATGTCATTTTCATTGTTTTTCAATATATCAAACATGAACAATAAATATGAGCGCGATACTAATTTATTGTTGTAATATTTGAATTAAAGTGCGTCATTCTTTATGTAAAATTTGAGCCTCCTGTGATTATTTGTTTGTTGGCTTATTAGAATTTTTTTTTACTGAATTTGGATTATGGGCGCGTCAACCGTTAGGTCATAGACTGAAAATGCTGTAATCTAGCCTAGGCGATATGGGGAGGAGAAACCTATGTTGGTCAGAACCAGCCACGGGTAAGGGAAGAAATAAAGGGTTTCTCACGTTGCGGTTGTCATCGTCTTTGTCATCGTTCCTTCTGTCAATTGGTCGTTTTTGTTATCGGGGACGTCATCAAAAGATGGGGATAGGGTTCCACGGCGACGACTGCCAGAGCTCGCCTCTAGTTTCGAGAAGTTAAAACCTTCCTTCTTACTAGCCGATGTTGGAGATGGGTTTTTTCTCTTGAATCGATTTTTACGATTATCAGAATCAGGCTGTGGGCCAATTCTATCTCGGGCCCGACCGGGGAGGAACAAAGTGGTTCTCATTTTGCGGTCGTCATAATCTTTGTCATCGTCTGTGTAGACTGTGTTGTCATTGACGTAGTCGTCGGGGAGGTCGTCAAGGGGAAGGGGATGGGTTTTAGCTAAGACGACTGCCAGAGCTCATCTCTAGTTTCAGGTAGACTCTACGGTTAGCTATGAATAAGCAAGATGTTTGTTTTATAGAATTAAGGGCGCGTGCACCGTAGGTCATAATGGGACCACTCTAGCCTAGGGGGGGGGGGGGAGTGACCCATGCTGGTCAGAAAACCCGCCACGGGGAAGGGAGGAAAGGGGGTTCTCAAGTCGCGGTCCCTCATGTCTTCGTCATCGTTCTTGGTGTCATTGTCGTCATCGTCGTCGAGGGGTCGTCATGGGAAGGGGACAAGGTCCACACGACGATTTCCAGAGCTCGCCTCTATTTTCGGGGAGTAAAATACTACCCTTCTTACAAGCTGATGTTTGGGAGGTGGACTTCTTCTCTTGAATCTTCTTTTACGATTAGCAGAGCCAAGCTCTGGGCCAATTCTACCCCGGGCCCAGACGGGGGGGTTATCAATAACGTTTTCCTAAACTAAAAGATCAATAGTTTGCGTTGTCGTCCGAAATTAATATTTGGTTGATTTCCTTTCATTTATGTTAACTTCAGATTTGACGAGGAAACCATAAGTATTATACTTGCTTTTGTCATGACAAAGAGAAGTTTCTGATAATACTTTTACGCGTGGCCCAGCGACTCTCATTTCCACTTTGCAAGATATGACCCGTTTATCTCTGCAAGGCGAACACGGTCACGGATTATCTTCATCGAGCAAGCCAAGTGATAGACGAAATCTAGCTCGAAGAAGTCACAAATGGGAACTATGTGAACAAGGCGGTCGTGTTTCGGTTTTGAGTCTCGGTATAAATTAAATAACTTGGTTATAAAAGTTTAACACAAGTCAATAGGTATTGGGGGGTACGAGGTTTCAAAAATCTAACGTCAGGGGACATTTTGGGGGTATTTTCTTGGGAACCCCGTTTTTTAGTCCGATTTGTGCCCTCTACCCCCAGAGCACAAGAATGTGGTGTATTATAAAGTATAACAAAGTTTTATTATGCGCTATAGTGCGTGTTTTAAAATATAATTTAGTGCATAGGGTAGGAACGTGTTTTTTTGGGAAATTTTTCAGTCGGGGAAACCCTTCC
The DNA here is from genome assembly GCA_024449915.1 of Sweltsa coloradensis. Taxonomy (NCBI): domain Eukaryota; kingdom Metazoa; phylum Arthropoda; class Insecta; order Plecoptera; family Chloroperlidae; genus Sweltsa; species Sweltsa coloradensis. Next base: position 77,504 of record JAMZAV010003443.1, read on the forward strand.
CCCACAAATTCATTCTACCAAGCATCATTCCCTCATTTAAAGGGGGGGTTTTCAACCAAAAATTTCCCGTTACGGGGACCCGGTTTAAATGATCCGAAAAAGAATATTTTTAGTAAACTTTTTCACCCGGGATCAACTTACTGAACATTATTAAATAAGCATGTGCAAAATTGTGTAGGTTGGGATTCACAAAACTTCTTTTTAAAATGACAAACTATGTTACCCCTTTTAAAAATATTTGAAGGGGTTTTTGTAAAAATGGGATTCCCCCTTAATTTGGGCAAAATTTAAAAATAAACTAGGAAAACGCTAAGTCCCGCCCCCGTTGTTTTGGAAATTTAAACGTAATTGGTTGGGATTGAGGTGCCATATGTTTTGTGGGTTTTTTGGTTTTTTCTGTGGAAAAATCATTTCCCCAGGGTTTAAAATTTTTTTAAAATTTAATTTTAAAATTAAAAAGGGGAAAAAAAAAAATTAAATTTTGTAATTTTTTTTAAATTAATTGTAATTGTTAAAAAAAAAAAAAAAAAATCCCTAAAAATTTCGAATTTTTTATAAGAAAAAAATTTCCTAATGCGCTCAAAAATTTAAAACTTATCTATTTAAATTTATAAAAAAAAAGGTTTTTGGGGCAAAAATTTATTAAAATCGGATTAAAACAAAGTAGGTGTTAAAGTCGAAGGGGGGTTTTTTTAAAAACGAAAAAAATCGTAAAATTGGGGATTTGCAAAGAGAAAAATTTTTTCCCATTGCGCTCAAAAACGTGGCAGTTTTTAAGTTTAGTGTTTTTAAATACCACCAGAAAATTTCCCTTCAATTGGAGTAAACGGTTTAGGGGCCCGGGAAACGTGGGACAAAAAAGACAAAAATACAGAAGAAAGAAAGAAAAAAAAAACATTCCGATTTTTTTCTTTCCCGTGTGGGGAAAAGGAAAACTTCGCTTCCCTCCGGGGGAAAGTCATCCAAAACAAAGTTATGTGGTTGGTAACTAACATTTCATAATGTTTTTTATACATAGCTTGTTATTGATATAAACCGGGTCCATTTGCTAGCAATAGGTGACATTATGAGGTGTATATGGATAATTCATAACCTGTAGTAACAATATTACAGTTTTTTCAGTGTATGCTCCCTTTAGAAACCAGCCACGGGTTAAAAGGGAAAAAAACAGGTTTCTCACGTCGCGGTCGTCATTGTCTTCGTCATCGTTCGTGGTGTAATTGTCCGCCATCGTCGTCGAGGGGTCCGTCAAGAGAAGGGGGCAAGGTCCCCGACGATGATTGTCAGAGCTCACCTCTAGATTCGGGGAGTAATATACTCGACTCTTTCTAGCTGATGTTGGCGAGGTAGACTTTTCTCCCTTGAATCGCCTTTTACGATTAGCATAGCCATTGCTCTGGGCCAATTCTTTCCCCGGGACCAGACGGGTGATGAGAAGAAATTAAAAGTGATTAAAGTGATAAAGGAGGGATAATTATTTACACAACTTCGTGGAATTTATATTTATGGTAACTTAAACTCACATTGAGATCATTACACTACATATCAATACTGCTAAACCACAAAAAGCTACCTTTCTTGCCGCTCCTGTGTGCATCACTAAGCCAAGTCATACTCAAGGAGTTAAAAGAAGAAGAAAGAGCAGACGTGAGAAACTAGGGCACTTCAACCGTTAGGTCATATTGCGCCGCCTGTGATATTTTAAGTTGATAAAAAAAAAAAAATTTGGCGTGTTTGATGATTTATTGCATTCTATGTTTATATAAGAAAAGAAAATGACGGTGGTGATAGTAAATAGCTAAAGATTAAATATTTATTTAAGTAAATTATTAAATGTGTTTGATTTAAATTAAATAAGGTTAAATAAATAACTTTGAATGAGGAATTATATGATTGGAAGAGATATAATTGCGTGCTCAAGGCATCATGTTTGGAACATTCTGTTACCATATGGTGTACAGTTAAAGGTGTATCACATGTGTCACATCTGGGAACAACCTTTCTCTGGTTTAGAGATATCCGTGAGCTTGACGTGTGTGGCCTATACGAATTTTAGACAATACCACATCTTCTCTACGTGAGAGTCGAGACATAGGAGGACGAATTTTATTAGTCAGTGTAAGCATCACACTACGGTATTTGTATTTTGCACTTCATCCCAAGATGCTTGTCGAAAAACCAACAATCGTTGCTTGTATCCACTCTCTGACATCTGAAACGGGAAACTAGATTGAAATCACCGTCGCGGACGCTGGGAAGAATTCCTTAGCAGCCCGATCAGCGAGTTCAATAGCAATTGACTAAATCATTATTTATTTAATATAGTTTGACTTTATTAGGATTCAGGGCGCGACAACCGTAGGGTCATAATGCACCACTCTAGCCTTGGGGATGTGAGTTGGAGGGACCAATGCTGGTCAGAACCAGCCACAGCTATGGGAGGAAAGGGGGGTCCTCACGTCGCGGTCATCAGTCTTAGTCATCGTTCGTTGTGTCATTGTCATCGTCGGGGAGGTCGTCAAGGGATAGGGGAGAGGTCCCCGACGACGAATGCCAGAGGTCGTCTCTAGTTTCAGGGCGTAATATACTCCCCTCTCATGAATAGCTTATGTTGTCGAAGTGGACTTTTTCTACTGAATCGCCTTGTACGAATAGCAGAGCCATGCTCTGGGCCAATTCTTCCCTTAGCCCAGACGGGGGGATTTTTGAATTTTTTAAGTAAGGACGCATCAACCGTTAGGTCATAATGTACCATTTTATCTTAGTGGATATGGGAAGGACGAACTAATGCTGGTCAGAATCAGCCTCGGGTAGTGGGAGGAAAGAGGGGACGAAAGTTCTCACGTCGTGGTGGTAACATAGTCGTTGCCATCGTTACGTAACTAAGGACTACTTAATAACTGTGTCCGGTTAAACACAATATTTCTAGAAATTTGCAACAGCTTTCATTTGGCTTTAGCTTCCAAGATATCGCACCGGGTACATGGTTCGTCGAGGCGGGGGCAAACCAGGAGGTGACTCGGATGCTGTACCTGTCCGCACTCACACACAGGGTCTTGGTCAGGTGGAAGGAGGCCCCACTTTGCAGGCTGCTCCCGCATCTCGGTACTCCCGTTCTTTAGCTGTTTGTGCCCGATAAACAGCGAAGGGGCAGTTACCACATGCAGCGAGCTCTTCCCTTGGTGCTCCAGCGGGCGACACGATTTAAATAGGGCGCTTCAACCGAAGTCACATTGCTACGCCTGTGGTAGGTAATCAAGATAATAAATTGAATTTAAATGTAAATTTTTTTTGATTAGTTTTATTTGCTTTAAGGGCGCGTCAACCCTTAGGTCATAATGCACCTCTCTAACCTAGGGGTTATTGGAAGGATGGGCCCGAGCTGGTCAGAACCAGCCACGGAAGCGGGAGGAAAGTGTGGGGGGTTCTCACGCCGCGTTCGTCATCGTCATTGTTATCGTCATCGTTCGGTGTCATTGTCAACATCGTCGGGGAGGTCGTCAAGGGAAGGGAAATGTTCCCCGATGACGACCACCAGAGCTCAGAAGGAGACCAGGGGAAATGGAAGGAAAGTCTCATGCTGATCAGAAACAGCCTCGAGTGAGGTAAGGATATAAGTTTTAATTTCCCAAGGTGCCAGCCGAAGCTCGCCTTACGTATCGGAGAGTCATTCTCCTCGTTCACTTGCTGATGTTTGCGAGATGGTCTTTACATCCTTTCCTTGTGTCTAACGGTTAGCAGAGCCTTGTCCTGTGTTTAATTTGTAGCCCATGCCGGGCTCAGACGGTGACATGTAGGCCTAGCCCATATGCTGGTCAGAACCAGCCACAGGCGGGTAGGCTACTTAGGCCCAAGTCTGGAATCGCCACAGCATTGCTTCTCCAGCAGAATAGCAGAGCACGTTTATACCTCAGACCCCACTATGAATGTTCTCTGATGGCTACACAAGTTTATTTGTATTAAGGACGCGTCAACCGTTAGGTCATAATGCACCAGTCAAACCTAGGGGTGGGGGGAAGAGGGGCCCATGCTGGTCACAACCAGCCATGGGTAAGGGGAGTAAGGGGGAGTTCTCACGCTGCGGTCGTCATTGTCATCATCGTCGTCGAGGGGTTGTCAAGGGAAGGGGGCAAAGGCCCCCCCGACGATTGCCAGAGCTCGCCTCTAGATTCGGGGGTAATATACTACCCTTCTTACCAGCTGATGTTTGCGAGGTGGACTTTTTCTCTTGAATCGCCTTTTACGATTAGCAGAGCCATGCTCTGGGCCAATTCTACCCCGGGCCCAGATGGGAATAAAAAACTGAATAACAAAGTGGACAGCATTAATTAACAGCTAAGAACGACGACGTGAGATACTAGGGCGCTTCAACTGGATCGGTCAAATTGCGCCGCCTGTGATAATGAAAGTAGATGACATGAGTAAATGGTGTGTTTTATGATTAGATTGTTTTCTAAATGTATTTATAACAAAATAAAATGATGATGATTGTAATTGATAATAAAGAAATAAAAGAAATGTGTGTGATGTGAATTAAATTTTATTCAATAAATTACATTGGATGAGAAATGTAGAAAGTTTGTCGTCGTTATCATAAGATAGAAATTCTTCAAATGATTGGGAGAGATCAAATTGCGTGCGCAAGGCATCATATTTTGGGACATTCTGCTGGCATATGATGCACGGTTAAAGTAACATAACATGCGTCATATCTGGGAATAACCATTTCTCTGGTTAACGTGAGTTAGGCGTGTGTGGCCTATTACGAATTCTAGACATTACCACCTCTTCTCTACGTGAGAGTCGAGACGTAGGTGGAACGTATTATTCAAGTCACTGTGGGCATCACACTAGGCAATTTGTTATTTTGAACCTTTTTTAAAAAAAAAATTTGAATTGAGGACGCGTCAACCGTTGGGTCATAATGCACCACTCTAGGCTAAAGGGGGTGGGGAGGAAGGGCCTATGATGCACAGCGATTCTCTAAGGTCCGCGTTAACGTTAAATATCATTTAGCGTTAACTATAACGATAACATTGCGAAATTGTGATTCACTAACGAATTTTATCGTCAGCGGACGTTAAAAGTGACGTCATTTTCAACGCGATCCAAACCCCTGCCTTTCAGGCCTGCGTTAAAAAATATGGACGTTATGTTTAGGTTTTAATCACCTCCACTTCAAATTTTAGAAGCATTGAATAATCGTATTTTTGTTGTGATGGCTATCTAAATAATCAATTTTCAGGATACGATATATGAAATGAAAGAATGTGACGTTGCATGGATGTCGGCTACCAGTGTTAGAATACGAGGCACGAGTTTGGCAGTGGCGGCTTGGCCCAAGGTGAGGCAAGTGAGGGGGGACCCTCCCAAAAAAAAAAAAAAAAACCCGGGTTTTTTCAACTCAAAAAATTGATTTAAAAATAGGACTATTTTTTTTTTTTTAAATTTTTTAACCAACGTAAAAATCCCTTCACAAATTTTTTATACTGTGATGATTTGGTTTTGATTTTGAGTTTTTAGGGGAGCGTAAAGCGTTCCCGCTGCAAAACCCCCCCATAAAACAGTCCCATGAGCGGAAAAAATCCCCGCCCGACCCAAACCCAAGGCCCTCACGGGGCCTCCCCCGGGGTGGGGCGACCACGTTGGCCCCGGTACAGTGCCGGAGGGTATTACCAATGCACCCAAAGTCGCGCATGCGTTCTCGATGTTGCCCTCGATACCGATGTTTTTGCACCGTGGCTAGACCACGGGACTGGGGCCCAAAAATTCTGGGCCGGGATGTCTTGTAGCGGAATGGCCCGGTAAAACAGCTGGACTGAGGCGACGTTTCGCCGTGGGACGAGCCAAGGGGAAAAGCGCTCGAACGTATTAAGTGCAAGTTTCAAGTGCAAATTTTCAAGGGGAAATTTTGGTACAATAATGTAATTCATGTAATTTTTAAAGTTTTACACTGAAAATCTAAAATAAAAAACCCGTCTAAAAGTTGAAAAAATTTTTTTTTTTTTCCCTAGTATCTCCCTGCCCAAAAACGACATTTTTTTTGGTTTGAAATTCACCCCACAACTTTTTTCTAAAACGCCCCAAAACCCGCACTCTAAAAACCTTTTTTTTCAAAATTTTCGCCTGGGGCCCCTATTTTGGGGGGCCGAACCCCCCCCCAAACCCCCCGGGTGTGGCCCCCCTATAATAACCTCCGGGTTTTTTTAAATTTCGCCTCACCTTAAAAACTACCCCAGACCCCACTGGATTTTTGGGAAAAACAACAAAAATTAAAGCAGGGTTTAGGGGTTCATCACACGTGTAAACATAAACAGGTGCCCCAGGGCCCTTTAATTTTTTTGGTTACATTCAGAATTTTAACGTTGAAATCGATGTCGGCTACCAGTTTTTAGAATACGAGGCACGATTTAGGGAAAAACCAAAAATGAGGGCACTTTTAAGGGGTTTCCTCCCACGTGTCCCCATATAGGTGCGCAAGGCGTCATATTATTTGTTTAAATTCAGAAGGCGCTTTCATCGATGTCGGCTACCAGTTTTTTAGAGAAAGGGGCCCACTTTTTAAAGGGAAAAACATAATGGGGCAGGGTTTAGGGGAAACATCACACGCGTCCCATGAAAAAAATTTGCGCAAGGCACCCATTTTTATTTGGTACTTTCCCAGAATGTGCCCGTTCCCCTCAAATGTCCCCCTACCATGTTAGAATACAAAGGCACGAGTTGGGGAAAACAACATAATGATGAAAACGGTTGAGGTTATAAACAGGGGGCCCATAAATAGGGGGCCAAGGGGGCCAATTTTAAATTTTTTTACATTCAGAATCCCGACGTTGCACGATTTTTGGGCTACCAGTTTTAAAATACGGGAAAGGGTTTTTTGGGGAAACAACATAATGATGCACGGTTAGGGGGTTTAGCATCAAACTTCCCCCACATGACAGGGGGCCCCAAGGCAATCATTTTTATTTGGAAACTTTTCAAATTTTGTCTTTTTCCCATCGATTTTCGGCTCCCCTTTTTTTAAAGAATACAAAGGCACGAGTTGGGGAAACCCAACATAGGGATGCCCGTTAGAGGTCATCACCCCGTGTCACATAATGGTGCCCAAGGCTCATTTTTATGGGGCCCAACATTCAGAATGTGACGTTTGCACCCCGGATGTGGGCCAAACCAGGTTAAATAGGGGGGGGCACGATTTGGGGGAAAAAACATAATATGCACGGTTAGGGGTACACAAAACGCGTCACTGATAGGTTCGAAAGGGCCCAATCATATTTTTTTGGTACATTCAAAATGTGAGGTTGCTCTATGTCGGTTTCCCCGTTTTAAAGAAAACGGGCACGAGTTAGGGAAACAACATAATGATCAGGGTTTAGAGGTACATCACACTGCCCCACAGGGATAGGTGCGCAAGGCATCATTTTATTTGGTACTTTCCCGAATGTACGTTCATCGATTTTCGGCTACCAGTGTTAGAATACGGGCACAAAGGTTAGGGAAAAAAACAAAAATGATCCCAGGGAAAGGGGTTTCTCAAACGTGCCCACATGATGGTGCCAAGGCATCATATTTTTTGGGTTTACTTTTCCAAATTTGGGGTTTGAAATCTGCCCGGCTCCCAGGTAAATACGGGGCACGAGTTGGGAAAACAACAAAAATGAGGGGCAGGGTTTAAAGGGGGTTACATCACACGTGCCCCACATGTTTGGGTCGAAAGGGGCATCATATTATGTGGAAACATTAAAAATGTGACTTTGCATCAAATGCCCGGCTACCAGTGTTAAATCGGGGGCACGAGTTGGGGAAAACAACAAAATTTTGAGGGCCGGGTTTAGAGGTACATCACACGTGTCCATAAATAGGGGGGCGCAAGGCATCATTTTAGGGGAAACATTCAGAATGTGAGGTTGCATCGTGTCGGCTACCATTTTTAGAATACGGGGCCCACGATTTTAGGGAAACAACAAATGGCAGGGTTAGGGGTACATCCACGTTCCCCCATGATGGGTTTGCGCAAGGAATATTATTTTGGTACATTCAGAATGTAAACTTTTTGCATCGTTTTGGGTTTCCCATTTTGGTTAGAAAAACAGGCCAAATTTTAGGGAAAAAACATAATAGCAGGGTTTTAAAAGGTACATCACACGGGGTCACATAAAAGGGTTTCGAAAAGGCACCAAAATTATGTGGCACTTTTCAGAATGGATTTGCATCGATGTCGGCTACCAGTGTTAGAAAAACGAGGCACAAATTTTAGGGAAACAACATAATGTTTGCAGGGTTGGGAGGTACATCACCCGGGGCACATGATAGGTCGAAAGGCACCCATTTATTTGTACATTCAAAATTGTACGTTGCATCGATGTCGCTACCAGGTTAGAATACGAGGCACGATTTTAGGGAAAAAAAATAATAAATCCGGTTAAGGTACATCCACGTGCCCACATGAATTTTCGCAAGGCATCATATATTTGGAAATTCAGAATGTGACGTTGCATCGATGTCGGCTTCCATTGTTAAAAACGGGGCACGGTTAGGGAAACAACATAATGTGCAGGGTTTAGGGGTACTCCACGGGGTCACATGATAGGTGAGAAAGGGGGGCTAAATTTTATTTTTTGAAACTTTTCAGAATGTGACGTTTGAAATCGTGTCGGCTACCAGTTTTTAGAAAAACGGGGCACAAAGTTAGGGAAAAAACCCATAATGATGCAGGGTTTTGAGGGTACATCACACGCTCACATGTGGGTGCGAAAGGCCCATCATATTATTTTAACATTCCCAAAATGTGACGTTGCATCGATGCCCGCTCCCAGTGTTTTGGTTACGGGGCACGGTTAGGGAAACAAAAAAATGATGCAGGGTTAAGGTTCATCACACGCGTCACATGATAGGTGCGCAACCCATAAATATTTTTTGTAACTTTTCAAAAATGTGACGTTGCATCGATGTCGGCTACCAGTTTTTAGAATACAGGCACTTTTTGGGGAAAAACCCAACATAATTTTTGTACTGTTAAGGTACATCCACGTGTCCCCATTGGTTTTGGCGCAAGGCATCTATTATTTGAAAACATTCAGAATGTGACTTTTGCATCGATGTGGGGCCTACCAGTGTTAGAATACGGGGCAGAGTTAGGGAAACAACAAAAGGAGAGGGTTTTAGGGAAAATCACACTTTTTCAAAAATGATAGGGATAAGGGACCCATTTTTTAATTTGTAACATTCAAATGTGACGTTGCACGATGTCGGCTACCAGTTTTTAGAAACAGGCACGGTTGGGGAAACAACACAATGATCCCGGGTTAGAGGTACATCACACGTGTCCCCCTATAGGTGACAAGGCACCCTATTTTTGTAACATTCAAAATGTGACGTTGATGGGATTGTGGGCTACCAGGGGTTTAAAATACAGGCCCGAGTTGGGGAAACAACCCCAATAAATCCCCGGTTTTAGGGGTTTAAAACCACACGTGCCCAAATGATGGGGGCCCCAAAGGGCCCTCATATTTTTTTTGGCACATTCAAATGCGCCTTTTGCATAGTTTGCCCGGCTACCATTTTTTAAATACAGGCACGAGTTGGGGAAAAAACCATAATATGCAGGGTTAAAGGGGTTAAAATCCACGGGGTCACATGACAGGTGCCTGGGGCAGATATTTTTTTGGTAAAACTCAATGTGACTTTGCATCGTTTGGGCTACCAGTTTTTAGAATACAGGCACGAGTTAGGGAAACAACTAATGATGCACGGTTAGGGGGTCATCACACTGCCCACATAATAGGTGAGCAAGGCATCATTTTTAATTTGGGTACTTTTCAAAATGGGGTTTTTCCCATCGATGTCGGCTACCGGGTGTTAGAATACGAGGCACGATTTAAAGGGAAACAACATAATGTGCCCGGTTAAGGTACATCACACCGCCCACATGATAGGTGCGAAACGGCTCATATTTTTTTGGCACATTCAAATGTGACTTTTGCATCGATGTGGGCTACCAGTTTTTGAATCCCAGGCAGAGTTGGGGGAAACAACTAATGGGCACGGTTAGAGGTCATCACACGCGCCCACATGATAGGTGCGAAAAGGGCATCATATTTTTGGTACTTTCCCAGAATGTACTTTTGCATCGATGTGGGGCCTCCCCGGGGTTTAAAATTTACGAGGCCATTTAGGGAAAACAAAATTTAAATGCAGGGTTGAGGTACACACACGTGCCCAACATATAGGTGGGGCAAGGCATCATATTTTTTGGGTTTAAAAATTCGAATGTGACTTGCATCGATGCCCGGCTACCAGTTTTTTAATTTCCCGGGGCCCACGAGTTAGGGAAACAACATAATGATGCAGGGTTAGAGGTACATCACCTGTACATGATAGGTGCGCAAGGCATCATATTATTTGGTACATTCAGAATGTGACGTTGCATGGGATGTGGGCCCTCCAGTTTTTAAAAATACGAGGAAAGGTTGGGGAAAACAACAAATGAGGGGCCCGGTTAAAAATTACATAAACACGTGCCCACGTGATGGGTGGGGAAAGGGGCATCAAAATTTTTTGGGAAACATTCAAAATGTAAACTTTTTTGCATCGATGTCGGCACCAGTGTTAGATTTAACAGGCACGATTTTTTTTGGGGAAAAAACCTAAGGGTCCCCGGGTTAGGGGTTTTCATCACACCGTCACATAAATGGGTTTGCGAAAGGGGCATCATTTTTTTGTAAATTCAGAAGGGTTAAACTTTTCATCGATGTCGGCTCCATGTTAAAATACGAGGAAACGATTTTTTTGGGAAACAACATAATGTTTTTGGGGTTGGAGGTACATACACGTTTCACTAAATAGGGGGCTAAAGGGGCTCATTTTAAATTTTGAAACATTCAGAAGTGACGTTCATCAAAGGGTCGGCTACCAGGGGTTAGAATACGAGGCCACCGTTTTTGGGGAAAAAACCCATAAGATGCAGGGTTTTAGAGGTACCATCACACGTGTCCCTTTATAGGTAAGAAAGGCATCAAAATTATTTTTTAACATTCAGAATTTTGACTTGCATGGGGGGATGGGGCTACCAGTGTTTAAATACGGGCACATTTGGGGAAACAACACAATGATGCAGGGTTAAAAGGTAAAATCCCCCAGGGGTTTTCACAAATAAAAAAAAGGTAAAGGGCAAGGCCCCCATATTATTTGTAACTTTCAAATGTGACTTGCATCGAGGGTGGGCTTACCAGTGTTAGAATACGAGGCACAGTTAGGGAAACAACACAAGTGCAGGGTTTAGAGGTACACCCACACTTTCCCACATGATAGGTGGGGAAAAGGCTCTTTTATTTGGCACATTCAAAATTTGCGACGTTGCTAGTTTGTGGGCCCTTACCAGTGTTGAATACGAGGCCGAGTTGGGGAAAAAACAAAATGATCCCCGGGTTAGGGGTTACATCACACTTCACTTTGACAGGGGGCGCTAGGCTATATTTTTTGGGTACATTTCAGAATGTGACGTTGCATCGATGTGGGCCTACCATGTTAGAATACGAGGCAGGGATTTGGGAAACAACATAATGATGAAAGGGTTAGGGTACACCCCCTGTCACATGATGGTGGGGCAAGGCATCATATTATTTGGACATTCAAAATTTGGGGGTTGCATCGATGCGGCACCAGTTTTTAGAAAAGGGGCCCCCACGAGTTAGGAAACAACAAAATGATGAACGGTTGGGAGTTAATAAACACGCGCCCACTTTAAATAGGTGCGCAAGGATCATATTATTTGGAAATTTCAAATGTGACGTTGCATCATGTGGGCTACCATGTTAAATACGGGCACAAAGTTAGGGAAACAACATAAGGGATGCAGGGTTTAAAGAGGAAACATCAACGCGTCACATGATAGGTGCGCAAGGGCCACCCATATTTTTTTTGTAAAAATTCAGAATGTGACGTTCCCATCGATGCCCGCTACCGGGGTTTTTAAAAATACGAGGCACGGTTGGGGAAAACCAACATAATGATTCACGGTTAGGGGTACATCACACGTGCCCCCATGTTTAGGTGCCCCAAGGCATCATATTTTTTTGGTACATTCAAGAATGTAAAGGGTTCCCATCGATGTCGGCTACCAGTTTAGAGTCCCCGGGGCCCCAGATTTTAGGGAAAAAACCCTAATGAGGGCACTTTTTGGGAGTACATCACACGTGTCACTTTATAGGTGCCCCAAGGCATCATATTATTTGTACTTCAAAAATGTGACGTTGCATCGATTTTCCGGCTACCAGGGGTTAGAATACAAAGGCACGGTTGGGGAAAAACATAATGTTTCAGGGGTTTAGAAGTACATCACACGTTCACGTAAATAGGTGAAAAGGGCATCTTTATTTTTTTGGTACATTCAAAATGTAAACTTTGCATCGATGTCGGCTACCGTGTTAGAGTACGGGCACGAGTTAGGGAAAAAACATAATGATCCCGGGTTTTAGAGGTAAAACCCACACGGGGTCACTGATAGGTGCGAAAAAGGCATCATAATTTTGGGCAATTCAGAATGTGACGTTGCATCAAATGTGGGGCTCCCAGTTTTGGGAGTACGGGGCACGAGTTTAGGGAAAAAACATAATGATGCACGGTTAGAAAACATCACACGGTCACGTGTGGTGCGCGGGGCATCATTTTAAATTTGGTACATTCAAATGTGACTTTGCATCGATGTGGGTTACCAGTTTTTAGAATACGGGGCCCCACGAGTTGGGGAAAACAACATAATGATCCCGGGTTTTTTAGAGGAACATCACACGTGTCACGTGATGGGTGCCGCAAGGCATCATATTTTTTGGGTTTACATTCAAATTTTACGTTGCATCGATTTTGGGTTTCCCAGTGTTAGAGTACGAGGCACAGTTTGGGGGGAAACCCAACATAATAAAGGCCAGGGTTAAAACATCACACGTGCCCACATGTTTAGGTGGGGAAAGGAAATCATATTTTTTTGGAAATTCAAATTTGGGGAGTTTGCATCTATGTGGGCCCCTACCAGTGTTAAAAATAGGGGCATAGGTTGGGAAAAAACATAATGATGCAGGGTTTAGAGGTACATCACACGGGGTCACATGATAGGTCCCCAAGGAAATCATTTATTTGGTATTTCCCAGAATGTAAACTTTTCCCCATCGATGGGGCTACCAGGGGTTAGAATACGAGGCAGGGTTTGGGGGAAAAACAACATAATGATCCCACGTTAGGGGTAACATCACCCGTTCACATGAATAGGTGCGCAAGGCATCATATTTTTTTGGTACTTTCCCAGAAGGGTGTTTTTTGCTTTCGATGTCGGCTCCCCAGTTTTTTTTAAATCGAGGAAACGAGTTTGGGAAACAACAAAATGAATCCGGGTTAGGGGTACATAAACACGTGTCTCATGATGGGTTGCGAAAGGCATCATATTTTTTTGGGTACATTCAAATGTGACTTTGCATGGGAAGTGGGCTACCAGTGTTGAATACAAAGGCACAGTTAAAAAACCCAACAAAATGTGCAGGGTTTTAGGGGTCCCTCACACGTTCAATGATAGGTGCGCAAGCATCATATTATGTGGCACTTTCCCAAAATGGGGACGTTGAAAATCGATTGGCTACCAGGGGTTAGAATACGGGGCACGAGTTTGGGGAAACAACATAATAAATTGCACGGTTTAGAGGTACACCCACACGTGTCCCCTTTGATAGGTGCGAAAGGAAACCCATATTTTTTTGGTAACTTCAGAATGTAAACGTTCCCTCGTGTCCTACCATGTTAAAATTTCGAGGCACAGTTGGGGAAACAACATAATAAAGGCACGGTTAGAGGTACATCAAACCGGGGTCACGTGACGGTGGCAAGGCTCATATTATTTGGTCCCTTCAGAATGTGACTTTTTGCACCCGTGTGGGGCTCCCAGTTTTTAGAATACGAGGCACTTTTTTTGGGAACAACATAATGATGCACGGTTAGAGGTACACAAACGTGCCCCATATGATAGGTGCGAAAAGGGCTCATTTTTTTGGGGGGTACTTCAAAATGTGACGTTGCACGTGTCGCTACCATTTTTAAAAATACAAAGGCACGATTTTGGGAAACAACATAATGAGGCACGGTTAGGGGTTCCATCACACGTGTCACATGATAGGTAAAGGAAAAAGGCTTTCATATTTTTTTTGGTACATTCAGAATTTTACTTTGCATCGATGTCGGTACCAGTTTAAATACAAAGGCACGATTTTGGGGAAACAACATAATAAAGCACGGTTAGAGGTCATCACACTGTCATATGATAGGTGCGGCAAGGCATCATTTTAAATTTGGTACATTCAAAATTTTACGTTTCCCATCGATTTTCGCTACCAGGGGTTAGAATACGAGGCCGATTTTAGGAAAAAACATAATGTTTGCACTTTTTAAGGGGAAACCCTCAAAAGTTCACGTGACCCCGTGAGGTGAAAAGGTCAACAAAAAAATAAACAAGATCCCACGGATGATATAACAGAACACAAACGTCATGAAAAAACTAGGATTTTGTAAAATATACAATTATTTTAGGGTGTGTTTTATGGTTATTTCTGTTTTCTAAGTTTATAAAAGAAAAAAATAAAATAATAGAGGGGGAAGTAATGGCAAAATAATAAAAATTTATTCAAAAAAAAACCCGAAATATGTTTTATGTGAATTTTTTTTATTTTTTTTGGTTAAGGGGCGTCAACCGATAGGCATAAAGTGCCACTCCCCCTAAAAATATTTAGAGGAGGGGGCCCGTGCTGGTTAACCAACCCCGGGGGAGGGGAAGGAGAGGAAGGGGGTTTTCACGTGGTGGTTGTCCCTAGTCTTTTACTATATACTCCCCCTGACTTGCTAAATTTTTCGGGTGGACATTTTTTTCTTGAATCGCCCTTTTCGCCCAAATAGAGCCCCTGCTCTGGGTTTAAATTCCCCACCCCGGGGCTAGACGGGGGGGCGGGGAAACGAACACTGGACCTTCCCGCATTGAAAACGAGACGCTAACAACAAGGCCAAAGACAACACATAAAAAACCAGAGGCCCCAATTTTGGGCCCCCTCGTTTCAACTCACTCATGTTTTCCCATTTGCTTTTTTCGTTTCAAGTCGCCCCAACATCCCCCAGTTTGGTAGTTTTAGGGGGCAAGTCCACGAGTGGGTTTGGGGACTTGGAACGATTTTTTTTTTTCCCCCTTTAAACCCCGAGATATTTGTTTGGGGGTTGGATGAATTTTTTTTCGCCTTGAGTCACTTGACTTTCCCCCTCGAAAATTTTTTAAAATACCAAAATTTAAAAATAATTACCTCTGCGCTACATAAACATATTAATTACAATCCCGAAATATTGGCACGTTTTAAAATTATAAAAAGGGTCATCATTGCCAACACAAGTCCCCGTATTAAAATATAAGGGAGCAGGGACGTTTTTTAGCCCAACTTTTTTCCCCCCCTGCTTGTTAGCGAGGGGGAGCCGGTTTTGAAAACCCCGCTGGTTATTTGTTGCTAAAATTTTTTTCCCAATCTTTTTCCTTATTGCATTTTTTGACTAAAATATTGTTTTTTTTACGGACTATCGATAATACATAAAACTTTTTCTACCCAGAAGAAAGGGGGAGATTTTAAAACAGAACATTTTCGTTTAAACCCTTTTTATACGCGCATAGATGGGTTTTTTAGAAGTTATCGGGCCCCAAAGTTTTAAATTTAAAATTTTTTAAACTGAATCAACAGTTTTTAAAATTTGGGTTTTTAAATCAAGAATTTAAAAAGACCCTTTATTGGCCCCCCAAAGCGCCCCAAAAGCACCCGACACCAAAAACTAAAAGGGAGGTATAGGTTTAAATAGGCAGTGTTTTTAAGTCCTACCATTTTAGGCTCTACTGTTTTTACCACAAACACTTTCTAAAGGGGTCAAAGTTTTAAAATTTTTATAGTCCTACCAGGCCGCTACGATTTTTGCTAACTTTTTTTTTTGGGTTATGTTTTAATTTTGTTAATTATATCGTCTTATCCTTTAGTGTTGGCTGCTCTGAGTTTTTATGCAAAATTGGGAGCTATCAAAAAAATTATGTAAAATTACGTTATGACTTTTTTTGGGGGAAACTAGGGCGCCGTCAAAAAAAGGTTAGGTCCTTTTTGCACCGCCTTGATACTGAAAAATTTTATGGATGAGTTTTTTGGTGTTTTTTTGATGATTAGATTGTTTTTAATTTTTTTTTTTATTTTTTTATTTATTAATAAATTTTTCATTCATTTTTTTTTTTTATATCAATAAACATACATGCCATTTTTAAAAAAAAAATAAATTAGTTTTCCAAAGCAAAGAAAGAGCATTTTTTCCCCCCTATTTCTTCGTACCGGGTTTCCCTTGGTACACAAAATCCCCACATTATAAATACTCTATCATGTTAAAATTGCACTTCAAAAAAAACACAACACAAAAATTTTAAAAAAACACATTAAAAACCCTTCCACATAAAAAAAAATCTAAAAAAAAAATTTTCTAAATAAAAAACCTCTTAATACCCATGGTTTAAAACCAAATTCACTTTTCAAATCACTTGGTAAAGGAAAATTTTTTCAACCAAACAGAAACGATTAAAAAAACCATTCCCGGTACGCCCCAAAGTTTTTGGGCCCCAGGGGGTTTTTAAGGGAACACCCCGGTTTTTTTTTCTAGGGGTTGTCCCCCCTTTACTTTCGGAAAATTTTTGTGGTTTAAGGGTCACACAACTTTTCTTGTTAACATTCCTCTCAACAATCTCACATCAGTTTGCAAAAACAAAAATTTTTCCAAAGGAAGGAACGTTTAACAGAACTACGCCGTAACTAGCCCCTAGGATTGGGAAAATATTTTTTTTCCCCCAAAATCAATTTGGGGGCCCTTTTTCTGAAAATTTGTTCTAGCTTGTTTAATTTTTTGCTGAGTTGTAGGATGCACGCCCGGAAAAACCCCTAAAATTATAATGGGACTATCCCAAAGTAAAAAGGGAACCAGTTTTTATTTTTGCGTTGCCCCACTCCTCCCAACACTCCTATTTACAAACCCAAGCAGAGAAAACTGCTCTAAATTTCGAAAAAATCAGTTTTGCCCATTCCATTTTTTAAATTTTTCAGTTATATAAAAACCTAACAATTTTTTTTAGAATTAAAAATGGGAAACCTGGGGTCCCCTTTTTGGCTATACGTGCACCCCCAAAGGGTTTTTTAGATTTTGAGAAGCGTATTTTTGCGATTTATCAAGTTAATTTTTATCCCTGTTTTTAAAATACACCAACGCTCCTATTGACACCAAAACCTTTTTTGGAATCTATCAAATCTACGTAAACCACGCTTTAACTAGTAGGGAACTGCCCCAGCTCATACCCCCACTTAGACTGCGTGCACCTCCCAAGATTTAAATGCCATTCCTGCGGTCGTTGCCATCAAAACCTTACTAAATGAAAGTCAATTTAAAAATTAAAAAATTATAACCATTTTTTTATTTCGGTTTTTTTCCCCTTATAACCCGCAGTTACGTTTTTGGAAATTTGTATAAAAGACAAATACACCATTTTTACTAGATTTTTTTTGTAAGTTAATTAAATAAAATTAAAAAGTTTGTTAATGTTTTTTGAAGTAAAATTTGTTTGGGAAAAGGGGGTGTCCCCAAACCCTTAGGTCCCAAACGCCACTATATTCTAAAATTTT
>JAMZAV010003444.1:0-114558 GCA_024449915.1 Sweltsa coloradensis
GGCCGGGGTCATATCAAACTGCACTCAAGGTACATTGACTTTTTATCAAATCGTGTTGAAGACAGTGACGCATGTGCTTTTAAGTGTGTAATTAATTGGTTGTAGGTAATATATGTATATATGTAGTGAGGTTAATCGTGACGACACTTTATCGTTGCAGATATCACATTTTCAGGGATTTTCCTTTTACTATGAACTAGCTGTATAGATAGTATAGGATATTGCTTAACGTCTCATATTTATGCAACTTGGCTAATCGAGACGAAAGGAGGGACGTAAGGGATGACGCGGGGGGACAAGGCTGTAAAAATGGTGCATTACCTCAAAAGCAATACTTGTAAATAAATACCGTTGCCATGAAATCGATCGCCAGTTGGCATTGCCTTCATTGTATTGCTTTATGAATAAGTTCATAAGTTAGCCATCTTTATCCAGACAAAACTTTAAAATAATAAATAAATATAAATATATATAATATATATAAATAAAATAAAATAAATCTTTGAGCATGAGGAGGTTAAAAAGTACAAAATGAAATGTTTCAGTTGTTTAACATACTGGTAGGTATGTTTATTGCAAAATAGAACAACAATCTGTCCTTGCGAATCGTCCCTAGAACTTTATTAACCTATAGGCAGGCATACCCTATTGAATTACCTAATTGTTGTCCGCCAATATATATTAACAGCACACCAGCACAGTTAAAACAACAAAAAACAGCACAGAAACCAGCACCACTATAGTGTGTCAAGCCTCTAATCTCGCACCGAACAAGAAGCTAACACCGACCAAACATAAAAATTTAACCCTTTACACCCAACTACCCTGGGCCAAGTGCCTAGGCCTACCTACCTACCTAAAACATTGGTTTACATTTTAAAACTGAGTGAAGTTAGGCCTAAAAGTTCCCCACTTCTTTAATTGGATAGTGTCAAATCCTTCGTAGTGTATAGTCCTACGGTCAGCCGTACGACAATCTTTTAAGGCAAGATCGATTTTATAATGACTACGTTTATCAGGCGAGCCAAGTCTAGACTGGCCCCGTCCGGAGCTTTTATTCTGGACTGGTTTGGTAGGCCTACCCGGTAGGCCTACCAGCTCAGTCCGGACTGGAATTACTGGCTGTGATTAAATAATTAGGGCCTAGGCCTACAACTTAGGCCTAATAAAGATGTTCGCAAGCTTGTTATTGAGCTCGCTTGCTTTTCAATTCAATTTATTTCCATTTGATTTTCTAACAACAGAAGAAGCCTAGGTCTTTATTCACTATGCAGTCTAAATGGAACTACTCTAAAGGCCTATAAGTATACGGTATACCCCTGCCCTACACACTGACACATGGACACTGACGAAGGCTGTGACCCGGAGCCACCACATCATACACGGGTCATGCGAAAATGTGTTTTTAGTATAGTTCCACTGAATGGAAATTGGAAATTCTTTAACTGTTTATTTTAAATAAGTGCTGCGCATAATTTGAGCCATCATGTAAGTGTTCTTGTATTATATTTTAGACGGAATCCGAGATTTAAATATTTAGAATTTCAAACAAAATGAACATTTTGTTTTCCATGTGCTCACATTGTTTTGAGTTTTAACTTCTTTGGAGCCAAAGATATGGCATTCAGGCCAAAACTTGAAATGATGTTTGTTGGTTGATAGTTTTTCGATTCTCCGGGTTATCTTACCTAATCGGCGTATCTTCACATAAAATATTTCTCAACTTTGCATCATTCTAGCCGACAACTTTAACTCTACTCATCGTGTGTTTTTACCAATTATCTCTATCTATCGTCAAAGCTTCGTAGAACCAGCAGAACTATGGCAGCCACTAACAACGCAACAGACAAAAACTCCCCAGAACTGTCAAGGAACTGGCGGAACTTCACTACAGGCTGGAGGGTTCCTTCTCGGCGCAGCTGGCCACGTTACAGGAGACTCTGATGGCGCAGATAAGCCTCCTTGCCACCAAGTCCGGCTCGGCGACCGACGTCTCCAGCAACCACCCCCGGAGCGGCGCCCCGTCTCCACAGGAGATACTCGATCTGCAGACTCTGCTGGAGTCTCAGATTGGGGCTGTGAAGGCCAGCATCGCCGAGGAGATGAGGGCAGCGCGGACTGACATCGCCCGCCTCACAGCGGCGTCCGAGGAACACTCGGACCGTCTCGACGCTGACGAACAGTACAGCAGACGTAACTGCCTGCTCGTGCATGGCCTCCCTGAACGACCTAATGAAGATGTTCTCGACACTGTCCCTCCACTTTGCTAATACGACATTATGCATGGACCTGTACCCGTTAGACATCGACCGCTGTCACCGCCTGGGACCTGTCAGGCGTAACTCCGCAGAGGTCGTGTCGTCGGGACGCCCTCGTCCGATCATCGTCAAGTTCGTCAGGTACATCGTCAGGGACCAAATCTGGAGCGTCAAGAGGCGGCTGGCGAAGAAGGAGCTCCTTATAACGGAATCGCTCACAAATGTGAGGGCGAAACTCTACGCCACTGCCAGGAGATCGCCGGCAAACGGAGCGTCTGGACCCAGGATGGGAGGATCGTCGTCCTTTGTCCAGACAACACGCGACTGTACGTCACTCGCGAACGCGACCAACAAAGTACGAGCGGTGTATAACCCCCAATAAACCCCGGATTGACATTGATAAAAATGTGTTTCTACGTGTGGGACTTTCTGCATTCTATTATCCAATTATTATTCGTAAAGAAAACTCTTTTTATTTTTACCTTAATGTTAAGCAAACCTACTTGTGTTATTCCAATTTTGTTCAGTGTGCGTGTATGTGTGTGTGTGCGTTTCATTATGATTAACAAAGAAGACGGAATCGGAAATGGTGAGTTAACCAAGCATATTAATTTGATTACATTATCAACGATAGGGAAATTCTCTTATATAAATATAATTATTATTGTTAGTATCTTTATCATTATTATTTTTATCCAGTTAAACTTAATTTTGTTTAAAAATGGTTCGCAATTATAAGTTGGCAACACTGAGCATTCCAAGTTCCACCCCACCCAACCCACATCCACACCCACATTGCCAGACAACACTTCAAACTTTATCGACATTTTAATGACGTTACCGGACGTAGTAAACGACCCTTCTCTCTCTCCACCCATGTCGCCTACCATTCATCCTTCGACTGGGAGTGTTCTAAAAACACGTTTGGCGGGACATCCAAGGTCTCTCTCAGTGGTGCATCTGAACGCTTCGTCACTGATGGCCCACTGCCTGGAGCTAGAGGCTATTGTCAACGAAAATAATGTGCATGTTATTCTCGTAAGCGAGTCCTGGTTAAAACCGTCACTTTCTTCTAGTCTAGTCAAATTAGATGGATACCGCCTAATACGAAACGACCGCACTAAGCGGCGAGGTGGTGGCGTATGTGCCTATGTCCGTTCCGACATTAGATGTAAAATATTAAGTCAGTCACCAAGCGAATATAACGCTAGGCCCGAATACATTATCTTTGAAATTAAATTAAGAAACCAACAGTGCTTATTTCACTCGTATATCGCCCACCCAAAATCGGCTTTTATCTGAATTTGAAACAGCCCTATTAAATTATATTGCACATTATGAACACATAATCGTGATGGGAGACTTCAACACAAATTTGCAGTTAGTCATCACACCGATACAAAACAATTAAAACTATATTCGAATCCTGTAATTTAACTGTACTCCCCCTAGAGCCAACACACCATACTTCAACCTCTCACACATGGATTGATATTATGATGACATCTAATCAGGACAAAGTGTTAAATCACGGCCAACTCTCAATCCCTGGAATTTCCGCACACGATTTAATTTATCTTCAATACTCAATCCGAACTCCAAAGCATAAACCAAAATTAATTTCTCGTCGAGCCTTGAAATTTATCGACACTGACAAATTTAAATTAGACTCTATATCTTTGCCCTGGGATGATATACTGACTGCAACTACTATTGACGATAAACTATCCGTGTTCAACACTCTGTTGTTACAACTTTACGACAAACACGCCCCTCTTAAAGTGGTTAGGGTAAGTAAGCCTCCGTCACCTTGGCTAAACACAGAAATAAAAGACCTTATGTCTAGACGTGACGCTGCTTACAATAGATACAAACGTAACCCTACTGACGACAACAAAGAGACATATAGGACATTAAGAAACAAGACAAACCAGACAATTAGAACAGAAAAAAGAGACACACTTATAAATTATTGGACCCTAAAACACCTATTAAAAAAATGTGGCAAAGTCTGTCACAAATGGGCATTGGTAAACAAAAAGATGAAGAAGCTCCAATTGAAATACATTAGATACAATTAATACCCATTTCACTACACTACCCTTTAATTTTGATCCTTCAATAAAACATTCACATATAAAAGACATCGAAGACAACCAAGCTAAGCCAACCTACGACCCATTTCACTTTAAACATGTTACCCCAAGAATGGCCTTGCACGCCATAAAACGAATAAAATCAAATGCTCAAGGAATAGATCAAATACCGATTAAACTTATTCAATTCATGATTAATCTCTCCCCCATCCTAATCGAGCCAATATTACACATATTTAATTTTCTCTTACATATAACGCCTACCCTAATATGTGGAAACAAGCCTTTGTCCGCCCTCTGCCTAAAAAGACAAATCCTTCTACACCCAATGATTATCGCCCAATTAGCATTCTACCCGCCCTGTCTAAAGCCCTGGAATATATTGTCCACTGTCAAATATCAGATTTTCTGAAATTAAATCAAATTCTAGACGAGCACCAATCTGGTTTCCGATGTAATCACAGTACATCCACAGCACTCATTAAAGTAACTGATGACGTAAGAACTCACATGGACAGTAGACAACTTACCATACTGACACTACTTGACTTTAGCAAAGCTTTTGACTCCGTTGACATAGACATTCTTATAAGCAAACTTCAATCCATACATTTCTCTCCCTCTACACTACAATGGATGAATTCGTATCTCCGCGGCAGGCAACAGTGCATTATCTCAGGTGACAATCAATCGAATTGGTTACCAGTGACGGCAGGTTGCCGCAAGGAAGTGTTTTAGGACCTTTGTTATTCTCATTGTACATTAACGACATTTCAAATTCACTCATTTATTGCTATCACCACCTATACGCAGACGATCTGCAAATTTATATACATGTCTCTCCCTCACTAATTAATCAAGCAATTGAAATGATAAACAAAGACCTGCAATCTCTTGCTTTGTGGGCAACTAAAAACGTTTTTGCAAATAAACCCCAATAAGTCACAAATCATTATTTTAGGCTACCACAAACTTTTAGCAAAATTAGACCACTCGACAATCGACAACGTTTCTTTAAACGGTACAACAATACCCTTTCAACAACAAGTCAGAAACCTTGGACTTACTATGACTAATGACCTGACTTGGACGGAACATGTCAAACACGTTTGTAAAAAAATGTATGCTGCACTACACTCATTAAACAGACTAAAAAACTTATTTCCGACTAAACTAAAAACAATGCTAGTACAATCTCTTATTATTCCCCATTTCGATTACTGCGACGTTTGTTTACAATGACTTGACCGAGGACTGGCTATTCGTCTCCAAAGGGCACAAAATTCCTGTGTACGATTTATATTAGGAATAAGAAAATCTGACCATATAACCCCGGTTTTAAGACGCTTGGTTGGGCTAGATTAAAGGATCGTAGAAACCTTCACTCCGTATGCCTAGTTCACAAACTACTTTCAACATCGTCACCGTCTTATCTCGCCTCTAACTTTCAATTTCTTCACTCAAACCACATGTTTAATACCAGGTCTAGATCCGGTACCAACTCTCATTTCCATACACAGAACTAATCTCCTTGACCACTCATTCAAAATCCACGCTATTCGAACTTGGAATGCTCTTCCGTCTGAAATCAGAGACAAATATATAAATAACTTCTATGCTTTTAAAAGTGCCACTACTTCCTATTATTCAAATTCTTAACTGTACAAACAATAAGTAATATCAAAACCCCAAAAACCCAAATTGAAAAAAATTACTATTTTGTGGGTTACCTGTTTACTCTTTTACTTTACGAGGACCCTTTTTTGTTATGAAATAAACTGTATGAAAGCAGGGATGAATGCGGAATGAAATGAAGCTAAATTGTTTTTTTTGTTTATCATAATTTAAAAGTTTTTTTTTTCAGTTATTAAATTGTAATTTTCATCAGGCCAATTACTTTGTGTTAAAATTATCTATAATTTTCATTGGCCTTCATTATCATTTTAATTATTGTAGTAGTTTTGGGTTGGATGGAAGATAAGGGGCTTCACTACCCTTTAAATCCCGCCTTAAAATAAAGACCTTTTCATCTATTTCTACCCTTTAAACTAGTCAAACTAGTTTATTTTGTGCGGCTGGGGCAGAGGGGCCTTTGAGGGGGTCAAATTAAAATTGCAATTGACAAAATCTAAAAATAAAAAAAAATGATTTTCCTAAAAAATATATTGGCAGATATTTGTGAATTTACTACTCTCTCCACTTAATTTATCAACAATTCCAAAAATTAATTAAGAAAATTATTAACTAAAAATGCAAATTTTAAATAAAAAATCCAAAAACCAAAATAAAACATTAATCAAAAACAAAAAACCTTGTTCACTGCGCCCTGCCCTCACGTCATCGGTCTCTCACGAGATGTCAAGTAGAATAATCAACAAAACGAACTTACAGGCCTAGTGAATGGGACAGTGGTTTTGCTAGCTACTAAAATCTTTAACGTAAATAAATACCATTGATATTTTTGTGGTATTTTGTAAATGAAAAGGGTACACATTAACTTTAAAAAGAACTCACACTTCCCCGGGTTGTTTAAACAGGTTTTTTACCCCCTATTCGATCTGAGTTGCTTAATTACCCCGTTTTTCTTTCGAAATTTAATTAAAAAAACTAAAAACCCTCAAAATATTTTTTTAAATTTAAATCTGCCAAAAAAATTACGGCAATTTACCTCCCATGTTTTAGATCTCTTTCTTTAAATAACCCAATTTTGTAAAGGCGTGACTGCCCTGTTTTACGTTGACACTCGATGGGAATTCGTCGTTTTGGGGTGGAACGAAAATCGGAATTCATTATCAATTAATTGTACACCACAAGTTGCACATTAATTAGAATTAACTAAAGATCAAACACTTGTGGGGGGGTCTTCTCATGGGCACTTTTTGCGGCCCTCTCCTCCTCTTGGGACCGCCCATAGCATTGTAGCCCCGGGTACCACATTTGTGTCCGATATGTTGCCGATTAGATGTCCGGTTTCGCGATTTATTAACGTTTTTGACTTAGCGGAACCATGTCCGCTTTCGCCCTAATTAACTTGTATCGAATTACCCCGTTTGTTGGCCCACTTCCCCCGAAAAGGGGACTCTCAGATTAGCCGGACGATCCCCCGGTATTGCTCGGTGAGAATCCAATGACTGCCTGTTTTTGGGCCACTCTCGGGATTTAAAAACCCCTACCGTCGGGTCCAAGGGAAAATCAACCCTTTCAAACGGTTTCGGGGTTGCATTTTTTTAGTCTTCACCCCTTTTGGTTTTGAGTCGCTGTGACTTCTCTTAGTTTTTCACACTTTCTTCTAAAACTTTTGATGCGTCAAAGTCCTGCATCAACCCCTGAGGCCGTTTTTTCTTCTGATGGTTCTTAATCTCAGTCGCTGGGGCTCCCAATCCCGATATAAACTGGTACTTTTCGCTTTTTGGGTTTTAATTGCTCTAAAGTGTTGTACATTTCGTTATCAACTACTCGTCATTTCACTTAATTTGCCGAGCACCTGTTTTGGTTATTTAAAGTCTGTACGCCCGTTTAGGCAAAGTATTCACTTCATTGCTCCTATGAAAATACCACAAATTGCAGAAAATTTTGGGGTCATTTGATCACCCAATTGATCCTTGTGGCCTATCACCCCCTTGGCTATTTTATTGCCTCTTCACTCATTAATTACCAGAGTAATTAATTAAAAACATTTTAAATTCCCATTTTAATCAGCTTGATTAAAATTTTTGAATTTACAAAATCAGATAGCAGGGACAATTGGCTAATACTTAAGAGACTTTTGTGTGAAACCCTCGGTAATCTATGAGAATATCCCGGTTAATTGGGACGGATTTTTTTTTAATTTTCTGAATTGTAGTAAATAAAAATTACACCGGGCCTACGGGAGTGTTTCCCGACTAAACAAATCGACAAAAAATGATAAACCGTCAATTGTGTTGAAATTAAAAAAGTGTAAACCCTGTAGGGCCAGGCTACGGGAAAGGATTGTTTTTTTAGTTCTAAATATTTGATTAGGTTTGCCTACCTAGTTTTAAGAGAAGTCAAGAATTTGACATTAAAACATGTTGGGCCCTTTAAAGCAAAGCAAAAAAACATGGGCCCTGGGGTAGGCCCTATTTAAAACCAGTAAATTTTAATTTGTAATTTGTCTATAAACTTTTTAACTTGCAAGTTGAAAACGGGTCATTCAAGAGGTGTTCAAATAAAATTATACCATTCAAAGGAAATGTTTAGAGTAGGCCTAAAAAAAAAAAACAAAAATTGTTGTTTGTGGGCCTACCAGTTAGATTATTTTAAACTTTGTCTAGGCAGGGGCCCTGGGGCTCCCTTATTTTTTTTGGGGTTTTTTTTTCGGGCTGTCCCATTTTAAACAAAAAGTGTTCTAAATTTAACTAATTTTAGCAGTGTTATCCCTAGGTTTTTTAAATTCAATTAAATTGTTTTTTTTGCCAAACTGACTTACGCTCTTTACTGATTTTTTATTTAAAATATTTTTTCATGGATAGTTTTAGACAGTACATAGATAAGGAGCTGCAGGTAAAACCCAAAATATAGCCTAGTATTCCCTTGCTGCAATTTTTTTATTTTCTAAGATATCTTGGTTTTAAAAAAAATGCCACCTGCCAGGCAGGCTCATGTCATAATAGGCCTACCAAAAACCCTGACAACATCAGCTTAAGGCGGGGAGTTTTTTATATGGGGCCCATGTTTTTTTTAGTGCGTTTTTGCAATTAAAAACAACGATCTACCTTTAAAAGTAGATTATTCCCTAAGGTTTTTTTGTTTTTATTGTTTTAAACACGTAGGCCCTAATTTTTAAAAAATTAAAAACTAGGGGTTGGGGCAACAATAATTTATAATTTTTCAAATTTCAATCTAGGGGATTGTAAAAAAATATAGGCCTACAGGTCTAAGGCCTAAGAAAAATATTTATCCACTAAAAAAAAAATTTGGGGTTTTTGGGTTGTTATGAAAAAGAGTTTTTCCCGAAGTGTTCCGTTTTAAACCAAATAGCAGACTGAATAAAAATTTGGTTGGCACGTTAAACGTCTTGGGGGTTTAAACGTTCAGTAATTTTAGACAAAAAATTAAACGTCTGTTATGCAATACATCTAAAAAAACTGTGTTTTCCCCTTCCCCCCCTCGATACAAAAGTACACCAAAGATAAAAATGCTGGTCCCATTTTTATTGCCCATTCGGGGGTTGTCGACTGTTTTTTAATCACGTACTACGCCTAATCTCAAGAAAAACACTTGAAAGGGGAATATTTAGGAAAAATTCACTGTAATTTGGCATTTCCTTTGTAGAAGGATAGGCCCAACTTTTAAATGCGGTTGTAATTTTGTTTAAACGTTGATAAATTTTAAACAAAATTGGGACAGCCCTAATAAAATCGTTATCTTTTCCCGTTGTAGAAAAATGCGTGGAAATTAAAAAAACCATGCGTTTTATGTTGGGTCTCACGCCCAGTAACTTTGTTCTTTCAGGCCCTGTTGTTGTGGGGTGAAGGCCTATTAGAACAATAACCTGTACGCTTGGCCCTTGGCAATATGAAATGTAAGAAAACAATTTTGCCCGTTTCAGCTTTCAGCAAACCCCTTTGTTTGCCCCCAATTCAAATATGAAGTGCTGCACCTGATCAAAATGGGAGTCGATTTGGGCTGCAATACTACCCCCAGCCCATGAGAAGACAAGTGTTGAATCAGTGTATTTCTGTCGGAAATTGCAATTTTTCATAGCCAATCAGTTATTATTGTTGGGAAAAGAAAAAATTTAAAATCCGTCCAGCAAGTTTTTTTGTTAGAAAATTTAAAATTAAAATTGAATTTTTTAAATTTTTAATTTTTTGATTAGCCTACTGGCCTACTATATCCTATTAGCTATTTTTTTTAAATTGAATGTAAAATTTTTATATTGGGGACACAAAAAAATTTTAAAATAATAATGTGCTCCCCTTTGAAATTAATTGCTAAAGTAGCGTTTTCATGTGGGGGAAAAAGGGTTCTGATTTCCAAAATGAAATTTTTATAGCACACGCGAAACGAAAGTCGCGACCAACATTAATGTAATTGAAACATTAGTCTGAACGGGGTTTTGTTTGGTCGTTTTTGGTTTACTCCCCCCCACTGAAAATCAGTTATATGATTTGAGGGGAAATACAAATTTATTTATTCGCAAGGCACCTTTTTCTCGTCTACATAAAAAAGGGGCTTTGTGAAGGCAGGGGTTCTCTCTAAATCCTATCCTCTTTAAAACCCCCGTTTTTCCCCAAAATTTGGGAGAACCCTCAATATTATTTTTGCCCTAGCCTTGATCTAGGCCAATAAAAATTTTTTAATTTTGTGCTTTCGTGATCTTTTATTGTTTTAATGTTTACTATTTCCATCTTCTACTATTGTAATTTTTCTTTACCTCCACAAAATAAAAATATAATTTAATAATTTGGGCTTACTTGTAGGCCTACCCAAATTTCCAAGAAATGATTTTCATCAATGTTGGCCCGGCCCCGGGCCTTACTGACTGCCGGGACATATGGTGTCAAGGGGTGCTAGTCAGCAGGGTGTTTCTGTTAGGTGCGGTTAAAACAGACAATAAATAGGCCAAACTTTCCCATGTTAAAATTAAATTTTTAAAATTAAAAAAGGCGGCCTTAAAATTTTAAATTTAACGCAGCTCTAGCAAATCACTCTGCAGGTATTGGCTTTTTTTGCGGAGAAATTTTTTTGTTGTTTTTGTTTTGATCGGGTTTGTGAAGGCTTAAATCAGTAAATGTATGGGGTTCCGTTTGGCTTCGCTAACTCGACTCGCTAGAAAGTTGAACAATTGGACTTTTTTTCGTGGCGCGCGAGAGCTCGCGCTCGCGGCCCCATCTG
This sequence comes from Sweltsa coloradensis, assembly GCA_024449915.1. Lineage (NCBI taxonomy): Eukaryota > Metazoa > Arthropoda > Insecta > Plecoptera > Chloroperlidae > Sweltsa > Sweltsa coloradensis. Next base: position 11,216 of record JAMZAV010003444.1, read on the forward strand.
ACGCGAGGGGGCAAGTTTCATGTAACGAGTGCAGGCCAACTCCCAAGAACTACTCGCGCGATTCTTCGATCGTTGCGGGCGCTTTACTATTGGAAATTTTTTTTGAAAATTTTTTTTTGTTTTGTTTGTTTGTTTTTTCTTGTCTGTGCATTCACACATAAAACATAATTGTTGGGATTTACTTTTGGAAAACTTATTTTTTTTTTTTTTAAAATTGGGGCCCTAAAAAAAACTCTAGAAATCTGACCAATGCTACTTAAAGGGTTTCCCCGATCCCTGGTGCAGTTTATCAATTTTTTTTGCTTTTTGGGTTTTAGGGTGGAATAGGGAACCCAACAGCATCAGCTTCCCCGGGTTTGGAAACTGCAGGGATTTTGTATTTTAGAAAAAAACTTTAAAAGTTTAAGAACATACTGCACAAATATCGTTAAAAAACGTTTGGCCGAAACAGTTTAAAAAACGTTTTTTGGGGGTTTTTTTCATTTTAAATGTCATCTAACCTACCATATCCCTCATTTGTAAAATAGGTGTTTTTGGGTTTCTTTTCTCCCCCAAACCCAAAGAAAAAACTAGCCGTTAGGCCCCTTTATTAACATTTTTTGATTTTTTTTTAAAACTCTTTATTATATGCTTTTTTCATATTGATCGGGTTTTTTGGTAATATACGTGGCCAATAATTTTTAAATTTCTCTTTGGGTGCATAATTTTGAGTTCTTTGGGGATGCATGCTTACGTTGTCGATTTGATTAGCCGCACTTCCACTCAAGGATCAGTGGCGTAGCTGAAATTTTCCCGTCATAATTGTACGACTTTCCTACCCTACCATCGGGCACTTAATGTGACTCCTTTTTTTTAAAACTCCCTAGTATTTTTTCCATTCTTCAAATGTAAATTGTTTAAGTTTGTATAATTATTACGTTTATTAAAAAAAAACCCCCCAAACGTTTGATCTTATTGGAAGATTCGGGTAACCCCGAGTCCCCTACGTGCCATCCCTTATATTACTTTTTATTAGTTATTCAAAATTTGGTTTCCATCTCAAAGGCATAAAGGTTTCAATGTTTTTGGTGCTATGTTTTGATATGGTTTTGAATTTAGGTTAATTTATTTCTTGTTGTTATTTAATGAGTATATGTTGAATTTTTATTGGCATGCATATACGCATTATTTTAAAAAGTATAGCTGAAATAATACGACTGTGTTTTATAGCAAATAAAAAATAATTGACATTTATGAATTTTATTATGTAATTTAAAAACTTATTATACGATACGTCCGAAGAGAAATTGTGAGGCTGCGTTCCACAAGCCGCGAAACAGGAAACCCGATGGGCATGGTTTAAAGCCCCCACACACATTCTGTTGGTGTTTGTTCGCATGCTCCCCGGTTCTGTGCTGTCGGGTTTACCTTTCTGCGTATGTTAAATCCCACGTAGCTGGTCGGTATATTTAGCCAGTGTGTGATTGCCCAAATTTAATGATCCTTTTTTTGACCCTGGGTCAAGTACGTACTTATTATGTCTGATGCTTTTTATGAAGTAAAAAAGAAAACAGTTCCATCTATGTGTCAGCTGTAGCTTAAAATTTTTTTTGGGTTGAGATATTGCTTTTGGGATACCATCAAATTTTGATTTTCAAAATTTAACATAAACTAGATGTAATTAATTTTTTAATTTAGTTTAAATTTTGGGTTTTGGGGGAAAGATAAATAAAGTTCATGAATTGAAATGCTCGTGCTAAAAAAAATTTCAATTCAATAATTACTCGAAATGTTACTTGCCAATCGCGCAGATAAAAACTAGATTTAAAATTATCGCGCTACTAAAAAAATAAAAATTTGCCTACATAACCCTTAAAAGTTTTTTTTAAAAAGAAAAGGCAGAAATCTGGAATCAAACCTATGGTTTTTATCCTGTTTGCCGTTTTTTCCCCCCTTTTTCTTGGAAAAAATAAACCCATGCAAAACGAAAAGACCGACCGACTTGCAATTTTTTTTTTTTGGGAAAAAAAAGGGCTAGAGGGTCGATTTGAACTTGGGAAAAAACCCCAAAAGAAGAGCTAGCTTATTTTATAGGCTGACTTAAATGTCATATTGGCTATTTATCATTTGCTGATCGTCAGCCAAAAACAATGAGGGTCCATCACATACCATTGTTGTCATATATGGGGTCTTTGGGAAGGGGGAATTGGGCGATTACGTTCCCAAATTTTTTGGGGGCGCCCTATATACATGGGAGTAAACAGTTCAAAAAAAAACCGGAACCAGCGCACGGGGGGAGGATGGTCCAATTGCGCAGGGTTGTCAATAATGGGGGTGGGGCTATTGGACGGAATTTCTTTTTAAAGGGCCCTTTGTCGCCCCTTTCTACGGCAGTACGTTCCAAATTAACGGGCCATCGGGGGCTACCTAAAAAGGGGGCCCCCCCCCCCCCACCAGGACCTACCCCAGAATCTCTCAGGATGTTGTGACAATATCCCCAGATGGTCCTCAGATGTCCACAGATGGTCCCCGACAATATGTGTGGATATTAAAAGATTATCTAAAAAAAGTTAAAAAGTGGGGCATTTGGGGGAGTTATACAACATTACAAGTTTTAATGTCCCAATTTTTTGACTCGGTAACATTTAATGTCCAAAAAGTGAATGTTTTTTAACTCCAGGGGACGTTTGTGCTGTGGGGGTTTTTAGTATTTAGATAATAATATTCAATAAAAAAATTCCCTTTGGGCTATTTATTTCCCCAGGGGGGGGGGGGGGTTTATTATTCTATTACGTTGGCGAGAAATGGGAGGTCGGTTGATTTTTATTTTCTAAAAAGTCTATTAGTAACCCAAAATAATTTAGTTGCCCTGAAATCCCAAAAAAAAAATTTCATGTTTGGTGATTCCGTTTTAATCATGGCAAGCTTGTTACTCCATAAATTAAACCCAGAATGTTTAAAGACGTAAAGAAATTTAAATAGTTTGTCCCCGTCGTACAGAAAAAAATAACAATTTTTCTTGATATAAAGAAAAATTTTTGAGTATATCTTCATCCTATTTTTTATTTGAAATTTTTGATGAAATTTATTAAAATTTATTAATAATTTAAATATGGCTGTCCTTAGATTCAAATGCTCAAGGGATGGTTTCTTTGTCCTAGTGCTCCACGGGAGGGGATTAATTTTTTTAAAAGCATTTCGCATAGACCGCGTAGTGCGTTGAAAGGCGACGCTGGGTTTAGGCACGCGGGGCCCAGAGGAACTGGGGTTCGATGCTGGTTGAATATTTCGTTACAAACCTGTGCATTTTCCTATGATTTGGAGAGGTCGGCCGTGCGTGTAGTTTATTCCAAAGGGGCCAGCAATAACTTGAATGTTATTTTTGATCATATTGTTTTGGCTTTTTGCCGTCTTAGTGTTAGTTGACGCGTTTTTTTTCTTTTAGACACCATTTTTGCGTGCGTTTCCCCCGTCTTTATGTGTGTAGTGGTGAAATTTTCACTGTTTTTACGAACGTTTTGGGGCGAGTTTTTTACTGTCTTTATGTATTTTTTTTGCGGATTAGCACTGCCGTTTGGGGTTTTTTCGTACGGATTTTATTTTCCCTTTATTTTGTAAATTTTACGCATTTTCACTGACCTCATGTGCGTTTTATTTTCGCAATTTTTTCCTTTTCCTTAATCTGTGCACTTTGTGTCCTTGCATATGTTTTACCCCCACATTTGGGGGGAGCGAAAGTAATGAAGGGAAAAAATGCATATGAAGCTAAGCGTTCTTGTCTGTCTTTTTCCCCCCGAATTTGAATTCTTTGGGGGAATTTCTATAATATATGTACGTTTTATTGCGGGCCTGTTTTGTGTACTATGGGATTGGGTTTAAATCTTTTGTCTGATTCATTTTCCGTGGGAAACTGTTTTTTTATCGTCACCGGGTTTTTTATCTAAATTGTCAGCTGTATGTTCCCTTGTGACGCAGTTCATGGAGTGGGGTGAGTAATTATTTGTCTCCTGAGTGGGGGAACTATTTAAATTTTCGGGAGGGAGCGTCACGAGGGGTTTTATTTTTTTAACCCCATTTAAATGGACCTTTTGAAGTTTTTTATTATGAATATCTCAATATACATACTACGTTGTTTGTGTATTTTTTAAGTCTCCCTATACCCCCCGTAAGGGGCTATTCCCTTTGGTCTCATTGTATCCTTGGGTACGGGCGTATCTAACAAAAGTCACCCAAAACGAAGGGGGGATACATTTATGTTTTTATTATATCGAGACTCATTATTAAATTTCGCTTGCTATATATTTTTTGCTGCAATAGCGTGCGCCGTGGAGAGTATATTGCGTAGGTGAGTGGGGGAATGAAAATCCTCATTATGGAGTTTGGGGGAGGTGCCGAATTTGTGAAAGCGGGAGTTGAGATCCGCCAAACTTAATATGCTGGACTGTACCTGTCGTTGGCGAATTTTTTGCGTAATTTAGGGAGATTAATGGTAAAAATCTCCCAGTCTCGTTGCTGATCTTCTGTGGGGAGACATCATTAAGTATAGATTTTGAATTTGCTCGCCCTTCCCCAGTAAAAAAATTTTGGGTTTCCAAAGGTTTCCAATGGTCACCAACTAGTTCACCAAATGATGCCAATGTCGCCAATGATCACCAACGCACCAAATGGTCGCCCAAAAGGGCGTTTTTGTGTCAAAAAAAACTGATTTCAATTGGGGACCCGTTGGCAGCCTTTTGGGGAAAGTTTGGTGTCATATATTTTTTTTTTAAAATTTTGGTGGCGACCCTTGGTAATCATTGGTAAACCCGTTTGGGGTCAAAAAATAAAACCCTTTGGGGATCGTTGGTGACCGCTTTGGGAACCTTTTGGGATACAAATATTTCTACCAGGTTGCCATTAGCCATACTAAAGAACGGGGATATACGGAGATGTTTTATATTGGGTGCCTGGTCGAGGGGGCAGCTTGGGCCCTGCTGGTGCCCTGTCAGCAGGGAACACCCATGTGGGAAAAAGCTGAGTCCCCAACAGGGGAATTCGGGGGCCCCAGCGTCTCTGAAGGTTTTTATGTCGGTTTTTTTGGGCCCACAAATTTTCCTCTGTCACCCAAAAAGATTTGCCCTTTTTTTTATTGTGTTGGCCAAGAGCACGGTCTACAGGCTCCTGGTCTGCTATTTCAAGGGCAGGTGCTTGCTCCTACGAAGTTGTCCCAAGGCCCCTCGAATCCCGACTCCTCAAGGGGTATCTGGCCCTTGGGCAAAAGATAGAGGGGTTTTGGGGAAAATTTTGTGATCATCATCCTCCCCTGTTTTCATTGTCGTCGCCGTCGGGGAGGTAGCAAAGGGGAAGGGGAAAGTTCCCCACGCTACCGAGCCCGCCATTTGTTTTAGGGGTGGGGGTGGTTACACTTCTTCTTTAAACACGTTTTTTAATAATTTTAAACAAACATATTTATAATTTTAAAAATTTTGAAAAAATTTAAGAAAAAACTAGTACATTACATTGTAAAAATTGCTTTAAGAAGCTTGTATTAAGAGTCGATGCAAGGCGGTCACTCCACTGTTGCGGCTTTGCCAAAACTTGCAATTTCACGGGGTGGGGTGCTGGCTTTCTAATTTTTCAATTCGTGTAATTTCGGGGAAAAAAAACGTAAAAGTACATATTTTTGGAAATATTTCTTCGGTTGTACCCAAAAAAAAATACACTCTAAGTTCAGAGTTTTCGAAGGGCCCCTTCATTTTTTTTATCAAAAATCGGGTATGCGTTTTCCCGGTAGAGAGCGAAAAACAGACAAAATCAAAAAAAAAAAAAAAAAACCTGAGCTAAATTTTTTTGGGGGGGTCTGAAATTTAAGTCTTCGCTTCGCTCTCCAATAAAAATGTGCTCGACGATGCAACAATTGATTAGTATCATTAAAACTTTGGGAACAAGAAACCAAATACACTTTTCATATTTAACAACTGGCCATGGGTTTTTTCAGAAGACTTCATCTTTGATTTTCACACATATTCTCTCAATAACTTTGATATTGAAATTTTACGATGCCTTGTATCGAAAGATATCCCAGCTAAAGTATTCAAGGAAAAAGAAAAAAGTACATGGAAAACATACCAAAAAGGGTTAGGTTGACATTGTGTGGGCCCGTCATGATAGAAGGGTTTGGGCGGTAATTTCAATCATTATACACCTACAAAAACCCGTGATCTTTTTCGTTTAAAAAAACATTGAACTTCATGCATAATCTTTGGGAAAATCGAAAAATCCTTAAACGTCATTGTGGGGTATAGAGTGTTTTAAATTCTGAATTTCAAAAATGCAATATTTTCCCTACCATCTTAATCTTTAGGATGATAAAATATGCTTTTAAGAATACATCTGCGACAATTTTTCTCTGAGGGAGGTACTCGAACCCCAATATTATGCATGTTTAATTGCATCAATTGATAATTATACATAACATTATTACCTATTACTATTAGTAGTAAATCACTAGGTTGTCATTATTTGCAAGTGAACACGTGTTGTGTGTACTGTGTATGCAGATGAAATGGCATTCGTTGTCCCAAGTTTCATGGTTGTTTTTGCTCCCAAAAACTTCAGAAAAACAAAAAACAGACACACTAGAGTGTTCATATAGTTGACATCATACGAATATTATTGCACAAATAGGCAGATCACAACATAATTGCAATGTAACACTCAAAACATCAGTTGATTATGTCCTCATGGAAGCGTAAATTTGGCACCCTGTACATTTTTTTAAAATTTATTTGACGTCTATCCTATTCAGTTATAAAAACTGATTTACAAAGATGAATTTTTTTTTTGAATTTTTAATCTAGTAGGGCATACTATTATTTTGCATCTACTCTACTTTAACATAAACAAACACTTATCAATCAATCATCATATATTTGCAAATATCAATATACTAGACACATTCTACTGTACATCATTGCTGTTTTCTGTGCCATCAGCAATTCTTATCACAATATCATATCAATTATTGCTTTACATCCAACTTTTCTTTATTCTATATGAGTTCTTAATCTAGTAGGGCATGCTTTTGTTTTGCATCTACTCTACTTTAACATAAACACTGTGTATATCATTATCAATCAATTAATCAATCATCATATATATATATATATATATATGCACACATTGTATTTTCGGGTAGTCCGTGTGGTTTTATTTTATTTATTCCAACGTTTCGGGCAGTTCTCCCTGCCCATCTTCAAGGAAATTAAACATAAAACAATATTTAAAAAAAAATTACTTCATAACCATAACCACACGGAGTACCCGAAAATACAATGTGTGCATATTCTATCCGTGAAAGTCTGCGATATATATATATATATATATATATATATGAAAATATATGTTTTGAGGTAAAACTGCGTGTGATGATTTATAATAAAATAATATTTTATTACCGACGTTTCACTAGGGTTTCACCTAGCTTTATCAAGGTTTAGAAACAAAAACAAAATTTAATAACAAAGTACAAGATGACAATTAAAACACAGCCATCTGGGTAAACAGATCTAGATGACAGTGAGTTAAGAGAGAGCCTCCAGATGTCAGCGGTGTATGTTATCTCCTACTTCTTGTCACAGGACCTTCCCGGAGTTGGTCTAATGGACGAGTTTCATTCTCAGTTGGTGGTGGAGCATCAGCCTGCAATAATCTAGTATGTCCACTTCTCGTTATACGAATACCCTGGAGTACTGGATGAGATTCATTTATATTTGGTGGAGCATCGTCCTGCAGCGGTCTTACATGGGCAAGTCTACTTTTGGTCACAGGACCTTCCAGGAGTAGGCCTTCTGGGTGAGTTTCATTTCGAGTAGGCCTAGGTGAAGGATCATCATCCTCCCATGGTCTTAAATAAACTAGTCTAGTTAATATAATTGGTTTCCAAGTTTTGGGAAATCTCTGACTGTCATCCCTCTTAATGAGATTTTGTGGACGCCTCTCGATCTCTACAGCCCCCCTAATGATCCGTGGGTAAACATGTTGAATCGCTACAAGTTTGCGCGTGTTTTCGAAGTCGATTTCGTGGCCTGTATCCTTAAGGTGTTTAGCTAACGCTGAATTCTTATCTTGTTTGTCAACTGCATTAATGTGTTCTTGGAGTCGAACCGAAATCCTTCTGCCCGTTTGACCTACGTAAGATAGATTACAGCCACCACACGGGACTTCATACACACCTTGATCCTCCAGTGGAATTTTATCTTTTGGACTCGATAAAAGCGAAGCGAATTTCATATCAGTTGAAAAAATTGTTTCAATATTATATCGTCTAAGCACTCTACTAATGATGTCAGTAGAACCTCGGACATACGGTAGAAACGCTTTCGCACGAGGTTTGTCTCGCTCATCATTAAATATCTTAGCTTCTGGTCTTAGTTGACGGTTCATTACTTTATCTATCTATCTATCTTTATCTAAACGACGCATCAACGATCTCCAGACCCGAGCTGGGTCCGACGAGTCTGCACAGGAACGAACGTCAGGCCCGAGCTGGATCCAGCGAGAGTCGACACTGGAACGAACGTTAGGCCAGAGCTGGGCTCGTCGCGGGATATGGCTACGACCTCGGACTGGACGAAGATTTGCACGTCAAGACCATATGCCCTATAATGTATTTGTCGGAACTCGTTCAATAACTTCCCGTGAAGCATTGCTGGGGCGACTAACGCCCGTGCAGGGGTCTCTCAACTCCTGCACAGTGTGTATATATATATATATATATATATATATATTTATATATATATATATATATATATATATTTATTTGTTTTTACGCAAATTTTCTCGGATATAATGTGACATAATGAAATTCTTTCCAGTTTCCGAGTTAAATAAGTTTATTACTAACGTTTTGGACAGTTCTCCCTGCCCATTCTCAAGGTAACGACATACAAACTAAAAAACATTTAGTAAACAAACAAGGCAATAACAAATAATATAAAAGACAAAACAAGTCACTGCAACTGGTCAGCATTACATTTCAGATCTTTGCGATGACCTTAACAGGCGTTTGGTAGGTGGAAATTCAGGTGGCTTTTTTCTTCTCCTATCCACTCTAGCTGGAGGAACTACTATTATTACTATTATTACTACATTGGAATACTATTCACTCTAAAAGACGTCAACTAGATGAGGAGAGTCAAAAGTTATATGATTCTCATTGTACTTTATCAACATCTCTTCACGCTGCACTATGGTATCAAGTAGATGATCTATCAATTCGGGTCCACTCAGTTTCTCCGAGCAGGAAGAGCTGATGCTGCGTCGCGCAGCTTTTATCGAAGAGACGGAAAGCGTACAGCGATGGGAAGCCGAAGAAGCACGTCTCCGTGAATGGGAGGCCGAAGAGGCTCGCCGTGAGAGGGGGGCATGGGCCGAAGAGATAGCAGCTGAAGAAAGGTGTCGGGCTGGTAGCTGGTACCACGAACGGCTGCATGTTGCCCGTGAATGGGCTGAGGAAGAAGAGCGTCGTCTTCTTCGAGAAGTTGAAGATTCCGAGGCTGTACAGGCGCGAGAATGGTTCGCGGAAGTGAGGAGGAGGGAAGAGGAGGAGATTGAATGGGTGAGGAAGGAAGAGGCTGAGGTTGACCGGGTGCTGAGGGAAGAGGAAGAGTCTGAACGGATGAGGAGGGAAGAGGCGGAGATTGAACGTGTGCTGAGGGAAGAGGCCGAAGAGACTGAAAGGGTGTCAGCAGTGCAGGCTGTGCGTGTGCGGTTAGGACGTGAGTTGGAGAATTTGCAGATGGAAATCGATGCCTGCTACGACAGGCCGAGGAGGATTCCGACCATCAGCAGCGCTTTGACGCTATTATGCTAGTGGCCGAAACAGGGTCTAACTCGACTTCTTCGTAAAGCGTATGGCCAGGTAAAACTGGTCGACATTAAATTGTACACCTAACGAACCCTCCGACATGATCCGCCCCGTGGCTATGGAAGAGTAGTTTTTAAAAATTATTTCTTTTAATTAATTATTTCTTTTAACTAATTATTTTATTTTATTTATTTTATTTATTTATTTTGAATTAAGAATTTTATTTATTTATTCATTATTTTTTTATATTTTTATTTATTTTTAATTAAGTATTTTACATTTTTAATTTTAATTTTAATTTTTAAAAATAAAAATAGAAAATATGCTATAGGCCTATACATGAATAAGTCTTGACTTTTTAAATTTATTCACCCTAGGTATACCGTGATTCCCAGTCCTTCATCTTCACACACTCTATGCATGTCCTGACAAGTCTGTATGGTGACGTCACCCCTGTTTGAAACTAAACAAGTCTTGACATGGATGCATGACGTCATCATGCTACGTCAAGCACGGCTGCCTGGGTTGCTGAGTGCATTATGTCTTTTTGCTTTACCCCTTCAGGTGCCTGGGTAGCTATAAGAGCTTGTAAGTTTGTAAGATTAAGATGAGACCCTGGGTAAAATGATTGGTAGTCCTAAAGATAAGATACTTTTGGAGGGTTGGGGCGTCTACGAGATCCCATGTGCAGACTGTTCCCAGACTTATATTGGCCAGACAGGGCGAAACATGTCCAATGCGTCCTACAAGAACACATGCTTGCAGTCAACAAGCTGGAAACCACTTCTGCTTTGGCGCAACATATCAGAAAAAAGAGTCATTCGATAGATTTTGAAGGAATGAGGTCTCTTGCCATGATCAGCCATCTGACTAGCCGTATCGTCAGAGAGGCAGTAGAAATTGAAAAACGCCCTCATAACTTGAACAAGCGAGATGATGGCAAACGTCTGACCCAGTCTTGGAAGCCTGTTTTGGCAAATAGATTGGTGCCTGAAAACCATAAAACTGATAATCCAGACTCTGCGCTGGATACACATGGTCCAAGAGTCGTGCCAACAGTTGACCAGAATCCTCCTACAAGAATGTTGACAAGAAGTCAACATTTAAGTCCTACAATTTGCAGCGATTCTACAAAATCAGTTGAAGAACAGAATCAGCCTGTGAGAATGGTGACTCAAAGTCAAGCAAAGAGCTTAGCACAATGATGTGGTTAAAAAGTTTTCACTGCACCTGATTTGAATTTGTACTTGCTATTTGGTATTTGGTATAATATACCGGTACTTAAAACTAAAAGCCATTAGACCATATCTATTGACATAATGCCCAAGAAAGTATAATTGTCAATGACAAGCACAGAAAAACAATATAGAAATGGATTTATTTGGGGGCCCCCTAGATCGAGGGGCCCTTGGCGTGCGCCTAGGCGTAAAATTGCCACTATCTGTATAAACACAAGAAAATAACAGATGAAGAAGCTAATAGCTTAAAAATATTGTTCTAACTTCTAATAGTACCGGTACGGTATATAAAATAAAACATTACACTGGGAAAGTTTAAAAAAAGTGTGTTTATTATAATGTCTATCCAGGTTAATATGTACTGCATATTAGGGTGGAGTGAAAAAGTCAATTTTTCGAGTATCGAATTCTAATAGTGCGCAAAACTTGTGTATTTGCATGCTTATTAACGGAAAAATATTGAAAAAAAAATTTGGATCTTTAGTTCGCGCAAAGGGCCTTAAGTTTTTGAAAAAAAAAAAAAAAAATGAGTATCGAATTCTAATAGGGCTTAAAAGTTGCGTATTTGTATGCATATCAACGGAAAAATATTTTAAAACATATTTTGTTCGATATTCAGTTCGCGCAAAGGACCTAAGTTTTTAAAAAAATTACAAAAAACATATATCTAATAAATTATTTAACCTTTGTGTGTTATATTTATTTTTACAATCTTAAATTGCATTTAAGCTTGCTTATTGTTTCTTATTTTACATATATTTGTATATACTTGCTGTAACTTATTGTTGCTTGAAGTATTAGGACCTTTTCCATTGACATGCACTCTGTGTGTGTACGATTGTTGTCAAATATTCATTGTTGTCGACCTCCATTTGAATAACATTACAAAAATGAACAATTGAAAGTCAAATGGCATTCTATTGCACAATGGGTGTGACCAAATGGAAAAGCCATTAGTGAAGTGTTATATCTCCAAGTACAACAATGAAAATTCTAGATTTTCATCTAGATTTTTCATTGTTTATCAGATCTCCAATGTTACAAAAGGGTGTGTTCACATTGTAGACATTCAAAAAGACTTTGAAATTACTTAGCATTTCAAAATTGATTGTTGAGAAACACTTAAACAGTAAAAGTAGCTCAACAATCAACATGACTCCAGAATTTGCAAGTGGATTTAAAACATATAAATGGTACTGGGACATCCTGTTTGTTGTCAGTTGCTACTCGGCTTGTGAGAACATCTCGTTGCAGTGCTATTCATATAAATACATTTCAGTGTTTTTCTTGGGATTTTGTTAGTGGTTGTGAATAAGTGAGTGTGTGATGGCGACTCAGAAAAAGGTGTTGGTGACAAGATAGGCGCACCGTTGTCCTATCATCGGTTTCCCTAAAGAACTAAGCGAAACAAACCTACCGACATATGAGGATGTGCTACTAAGTTGCTTTGAAGAAAGCTATAAAATTTCAATCTCGTCGGATTCAACAAAAAAGGTGGCATTTTCAACAATAGCCGATAGTGTTGCTTCTCAAATAGAGACGATATATTGTAAAGCTTCCATTCCAGTGGTGACTCATACTCGGGTTGTGCAAATGATTAAAGCCTACCACGATGTATATTATAATTTAAGAAAATCGTACAACCGGGACAATGAAAAAGAGGGGTTTAAGAAAAAAACAGTGGAATTCGTTGCTGAAGCGAAATCAAAGCTATTTGATATTGCCGTGTGTAAATGTGCTTCTACATATTCTTGTGTATGTGGGAAAAGGGGACGTGCCTGTGACTGCCAAGTAGTAGTAGAATGTAATTGTGAAAAAGACAAAAAGATACCACCAATTGAAAGAAAGTTTATGCACGATCAGCGAACAACCAGGATTGCCTGCATTGGCAGTCTAGATAAACAAGAAACCGAGAAACTTAATAAAAAGGAGTGAGAGAAAACAATTAGATTTGTCGCGAGAAACTGTTGCAGTTGACGATGACATTAGTGACTTGGAAACTACTCGAAAATCTCCGCACGAAAGAAGTGAAATTGATTTATCTACAGTTCCTTCTCTATCTCAAATGAGGTTAAAATTAACGTCTACTGCTTTAGTTAGTGATAGATTTGGTATTTCTGATAGAGCTACAGCTGCAATCGCTTCCAGCGTTTTGCATGATGTTGGAATTATTTCTGAAAAAGATACGTCGCTAGTTATCGATAGAAGCAAGATACGAAGAGAAAAAGAGAAGACACGACAGGCTGTTGTAGGACAAGATATGGACCGGCCTATTGTAACAAACGGAATATACTTTGATGGTAGAAAAGATAATACTATCTTTCAAGAAAAAATAGGGGATAAAACATACCGAAGAGTAAGGAAAGAGGAGCACATTAGCATTATTCGTGAGCCTGGTGGGCAATATGTCGGTCACGTCACACCGGAGAGTGGTACCGGTAGTGAAATAGCCAAGTGCATCCTTGAATACTTGATATATAATGAGATTAACATTAATGATCTGAAAGCGATTGGTTGTGATGGCACAGCAACAAACACAGGGTGGAAAAATGGTGTTATCCGCAACATAGAAGTTAAAATTCAGCGCCCATTGCAGTGGTTCATTTGCTTACTTCACTTCAACGAGCTACCATTCAGACATTTATTTGAGTACGTGGACGGAGAGACGACGGGACCTGCGTCATTCTCTGGAAAAATCGGCAAACAACTGCCTGGTTGTGAGAAATTACCCGTTATAAATTTCGAAGCAATTGAATTTGATGACATCAATGTAAATAGAACTGATTTAAGTAAAGACCAACAGTACATTCTGGATATTGTCAGAGCAATCCAGACAGGACAATGTGCTCCAGATCTGGCTGTAAGAGAACCTGGACCTCTCAGTCACTCCCGATGGCTCACATGTGCAAACCGGGTCTTACGTTTGTACATTTCCCAATCAAGTCCTAGTAACGAACTGAAGATGCTAGTAAGCTACATCGTAAAGACATATGCTCCTGTCTGGTTCGACATCAAGAGGTACCAGTCAGTAAAATACGGACCTAAACATATCTTTAAGGTTGTTGAAACCACAAGACATTTGCCAGATGACATTAAACGAATCATCGATCCAGTGATTGAGAGGAACGCTTTCTTCTGCCACCCAGAGAACATGTTGTTGGCTATGATTGTTGATGAGCGACAACACATACGAGAGTTGGGTTACAGGAGGGTACTAAAGGCAAGAAATCAAAATCCGAAAACTGTTAGAATTTTTACGACTCCCTCAATAAATTTTGAAGCCACCGACTACTTTGAACTTATTGATTGGACAAAATGTGAGCTGTCACCCCCTCCAATGATGGAAAGCTTGACAACAGAGACTATTTCGTCAATTCTGAAAAATAAAACTCTGCCCGAGTTTGATTTTTTAAATTTTCCGTGCCATACCCAAGCGGTTGAAAGATGTGTCAAACTTGTCACAGAGTCTGCTGAAAAAGTGTGCGGAGAAGAAAAAAGAGATGGCTACATTAGAACAACTTTGCTTTCAAGATCCACAATGCCGAAATTTGATAAAAAATCTGAATTTAAAACAGCGTCCTTAACTAAATAAACATAATTTAACACACCCAAATTGGTTGGATGGTTGGGTAGGGTGTGGGTGGAACTCGAGTTAGTTAGTTATTAGGGTTTAAGGGCACACAACACTAAGGTTATCAGTGCCCGTATTCTCTTATATAATGACATGTTATTTTTAAATCTTATTGTACAGCTGTGTTGATTTCAGGTATTTAAAAACATTGGTTATGTTCTCAGATTCATCAGATAAAATTTCTTTTAAATTAGGTTTTAGTTTAAAATCATTCCTCTCGTCATGTGTGAGGACATTCACAAATGTGCTTAACAGTTAAAATCTCACCACACTGCTCACAGGGTGGTGGGTCTTCACCTTTTAAAAGGTATCCTTGAGTGAGATGTGTGTGTCCAATGCGTAGACGGGTCAGAACAACCTCTTCGCGTCGAGAAGAGCGCCTTGAAGAGATCCAAGGTGTTACATCGCCTTTTATTTCGCGAAGCTTATTATTTTGCATGATATGCCATTCTTTGCACCACTTTTCTTTAAGTTTAAGTTTAAATAATGCTTTAAGATCAGGCGTTACGACTAATCGGCAATCAATTTGTTCTTTGTTACAAGCTTCTTTGGCACTTTGGTCGGCGAGATCATTTCCTAAAATACCAGAATGGCCTGGCACCCAACAAAAAACTATTGATTTTTGTTTTGCACCAAGTTTGGACAGTATAAGGTGTATTTTACTAACTAATGGGTGTGTAGTGTAAATTTGGCAAATAGCCTCTAGGGAACTTAAAGAATCCGTGCACAATAAGAATTTGGAGTCCTTGTTATCAAGGGCAAACAGGAGGCTTTGTAGAATTGCAAACAGTTCTGCATTGAAGACGCTGTATATGGAATGGAGTTTAAAACTGAAGTTGTTGCTCTCCGTTGTAAAGGCAGAGCCAACTGTATTGTTAGTTTTGGAACCGTCTGTAAAAATATTTATGAAATCTTTGTAGTTGTATCGGATTTCGTTGAAAAGTGCTTGATATTGTGTGTTTGATGTGGTTGCCTTTTTATATTTTGTCAGCTGTGTTATGCAACATGGTTTATTAAGTGTCCAAGGTGGGATTGCCTCATTTGTATTGTAGAAAACAAGGGGAAGTGTTATGTTTAAGGCTTGCAGTTATTCCAGGGAGCGGATGCCCACTGGTCTTGAGGCCTTCATGTGAACTTCATACCGATTTTGAAATGGAGGGTCAAAAACTGCTTTATAGGCTGGGTTTGTAGGGGAACCTTTTAATGAGGCAATATAATTAAGCATTAGGTACTTTCTTCTAGAGGACAAAGATGGTTCTGCAGACTCACATAGAAGACTGGGAATAGGGCTCGTACGAAAAGCTCCTGTGGATAGTCTTATACTGGTGTGATGAACTGTATCCAAAGTCTTAATATAAGAAGGCCTAGCCGAATCATAAATAAAACTGGCAAAATCTAACTTGGAGCGGATGAGGGAGCAATATAGCTGTAACAAGGTAGTACGATCAGCTCCCCAATTAGTATTGCTTAGCACTCGTAGAATATTTAAAGCTTTTAAACACTTGGTTCGTAGCTGCTGGATATGGGGCTTCCACGATAACTTTTTATCAAATAACATTCCCAAAAATCGTGCAATTTCGGCAAATGGTAAGGCATGGCTTCCCATGTGCAGGTCGGGATTAAGGAATAATCTACGCCGAA
Organism: Sweltsa coloradensis; assembly: GCA_024449915.1. NCBI lineage: Eukaryota > Metazoa > Arthropoda > Insecta > Plecoptera > Chloroperlidae > Sweltsa > Sweltsa coloradensis. The sequence continues at coordinate 27,552 of JAMZAV010003444.1, forward strand.
GGCTAAATAGCACACATGTGGTTTTAGTGATTGAGAATTTATATCCAGTTTCAGCTGACCATCTCTCAAGGCGCTTTATGTTAAGTTGTAGTTGACGTTCAATCGAACTCAAATACGAAGCTCGGAAGTAAATGGAAAAATCATCTACAAAAAGTGATGATTCGACTGGCTTTTTTATATGCGAGGTAATACTGTTGATAGATATAGCACAACATACAACACTTAAAACTGATCCTTGTGGAACTCCGTTCTCTTGATAAAAAGGTCTCTAATCTCACATTGAACAGAACCTAGTACTTTCTGAACATCGACTCCTCAGGCTGCACGGACGAAACAGACGGAGTACAACACTGATATGATGAAGCAGGACAGATGATCCAGGCCATTTCGGGTTAGACCCAGGACAAATTGCAACATAAGTGTATTTGGTATCATTTTCTTCAGAAAAAAATCCTCTTTAACATAGTCAAAATCCGCAAAAATCCGACGACTAGGATTTTTTATATGGAGCTCTAATTAAAACTCAATTAATAACGCATTTTTTTAATGTAACCAAACTAGTCGAGTTTGGATTCAAATAAAAGCTTATAGCTTCATGTTGACAAATATTGTAGAAGGTGATATAGATACATCACACAGACACAGGGGTTACCTGAGGTCAATAATGAGAGATCTTGTTCTTAACAAACCTAGCTAAAAATTATTCGATTAAGTTCCTCCAGTTGTGACTTTCGATCAGTTACTATGGTGGAAAGCTATGACCATAATAAACAATGAACCAGATACGAGTGACCTTAAGTCGATAGTGTTAAAACTAGAGAGTTCCATCTGCAAATGAGGTTTTTGGGAGCAATTGGGCATTTGACGGCAGGTTCTGGAATCAAATAATTATTTGAGACAATATGCTAAAAATGCAGTAGGACATATTCTCAATGGAAATTCGTTTATCCGAACTATTCGAGTCAATTTCATTGTTGATTTAGCTCTAAATGCAGTGCTATTTAAAAGATATTCAATATCCCCACCATTTAAGAAACATACAGTCTAGGTAGCATGTAGTTTGACGATGAAGATCTTAATGAGCTGGGTGTAATATTTAAAGACCTTGTGGGAGGAGTTATTTCTGCTGGTGATGCAAATTCATCTGAAGCTTTGATTCATTCAAAAGAAAGATTGCAGGGTCTAAAGGTTTCTTCACAGAATCATAGAACTTTAAAGTTATGGTTGCAATACATGGACATGGTAGGGCTATACACAATGAAAAAGTTTATTAAAGCCGAACAGACGGGAAACTGGATTCTGCATCTGCAATCTGTTTCAGAAATGGTACCTTATCTTGCACCAGCAGGTTTACAAGTTTATACGAGAAGTGCTCGATTTTACCTTCAAATGATGAACAAGCTCGAATCCTGATACACACAAATTTCTTGAAAAATGGCTTGCATGTGATGCGAAGATCTGACCGGTCCTGGGCAGGTCTCTCATCTGATCTTCATTTAACAGAGTTTGATTAAAAGCCTTAAATCAAGAGCTTGGGGTATGACTGAACCTCAGAGAGCAATTTGGGTCTCATCAATGCCTATATTTGCACCGATGTAAACAGAACCATGCAAGCACTTACTCAAGATATCATACCACCAGACAAGAGAGCAACACATTAAATCATCGAATGAAAGACAAGAAAGAGACAGCCAAAGCCACAATAGATGATATTGAACTGTTTTAATGTATGAACTATGTAGCCAACCACCAGCTATCTTTGATTCGTACGGGATTCCAGTGAAGGCGAACAAGTCTGTCTTAGCGGCTTAGCATATGCGATAGGGAATGTATATAATGAATAGTAGAGATTCAATCCCAACAGAATTGCCAACTGGATACATTCAACAAGTTATTGATGGTGGCGCCCTTCTTCATAGAACCCCGGAAGAAAAATCAACATAATTATGTCGACATTGTGTACTCAAATATATCGTAGGTACGTAACTAAACATTATGGTTGTGCTATTGTTGTCTTTGATGGTTACTCAAACTAGCCGTCAACTGCACAAGGATGTTACATAATATGAGATAAAGTCATGGTTGTTTAAGAGTTACTTTGCATTTTAAAGGGAAAATTACTATTCCTCCCACAAAATGCTCAGTTCTTAGCCAACTTCAAATTTATTTTCATGCTCACAAATTCTTTGACACAAAACAATTGCACAGTTTATCACACTAAGAATGACGCCGATCGTTTGATTGTTCGTAAACAGGGAATAGAATTGTCTCGTACAACTCCAACCTGTGTCATTGGAGAAGACACCGACTTATTAGTTATTTTCTGCCATCACGCTGACACCAACCACCATGACGTAATATTCCTCCCAGAGACCAAACAAAGACAAAAAAGGGAGACTCTAAATTGGGATACACAAAACAAATGCGATTTTGGGACCAGAAACCTGTAAACATTTATCGATTGCTCATGCATTTCTTAAAGGTGACACAACATCTCGCTTTTGTTCAATGTTGGAGAAAGAATAGCACTTAATAAGCTTATGGAAAGTAACTTGTTTCGTGAACAGGCGGTAGCCAGGAAATAATACAACAAGCATAAGAGAAGGCTTTGGTTAGCATGTATGGCGGAAAGCAGAATGAAACCATTGATAATCTCCGCAACAGATTGTTTAGGAAACAGACTGCGTCAGGAAAATCGTTTGCTATAAGGCTGAATAGCTATACCGCCTACCACGGGAGCTGCTAAATACCACAGATTAAGGGTGTACTTCCAAATTAATGTGTGGAAAAGGAAAATTGCTTTCAGTATTAACTGATTTAGTCTCAGCCGGTCATCTAAAATTGGTAAGTTGTTTTGTATTAGTATTAGTTTTTGTAGTTTTAGGGCGCTTTAATAGGTAAGATTATTCGCGCCTCCAAGATAAAACAATTTTAAATGTGAGTTACCACCATGTTTACTTCTTTCGAAGGGGAGGGACGTAAGGGGAGACGCGGGGGGACAAGGGGTGGACAGGCCTGTGCTGCTCAGAACCAGCCACAAGCATATGGGGAGGGCAGGGGTTCCCCCACGTCGTGGTCGTCTCCGTCTGTGTCATCATCCGTCCGTGTTGTCATTGTCGTCGCCGTCGGGGAGGTAGTCAAAGGGAAGGGGAAAATTCTCCGACGACGACCCAGAGCTCGCCATTAGTTTCAGGGAGTAAAACTCCTCTAATCACGGGCCAAACCACGAGAAGGTTGCGAGTTGGAATTTGATGTAAAACTGACAGCGAGACTCAAATATGTAGCTGATTTGACCAGGGAATGAATTGCTCATCTGTCTGCAAGGAATGCAATGGAATCAGCTGTAACAACTCCCATTCATCCGAACAAATTACTGACGATAATGACAATATGGACTTGTAACATAACATAAATAACATGAAAGAAGAGAATCATTGATAAGAGTTATACAAATCATTTTTGGAATTAAATAATCAATAATAGCAATGTAATTATTAAAAATGTATTTGAAATTAATATATGATATTAAATGTAAGTAATAATTGACCTCTAGTGACCCCTGTCTAATGAAGCTACATCACTTACTACAATATCTGTCAACGTGAAGCTATTAGCTATCATTTGAATCCAAACTCGACTAGTTCGGTTACATCAAAAATTGTAATGTGTAATTGCTAATTGGGTGTTAATTATAGCTCCAAATAAAAAATCCTAGTCGTCGGATTTTTGCGGATTTTGACTATGTTAAAGAGGATTTTTTTCTAAAGAAAATGATACCAAAAACACTAATATTGCAATTTGTCCTGGGTTTGGCCGAATTTTTACTTATATGTCTTAGATCAAGAATCTAATCGAGACGAAGGGAGGGACGTAAGGGATGACGCGGGGGGACAAGGGGTGGACAGGCCTGTGCTGGTCAGAACCAGCCACAAGCATATGGGGAGGGCAGGGGTTCCCCCACGTCGTGGTCGTCTCCGTCGGGGAGGTAGTCAAAGGGAAGGGGTTCCCCGACGACGACCCAGAGCTCGCCATTAGTTTCAGGGAGTGAAACTCCCCTATTCACGGGCCAAACCGCGAGAAGGTGTCGAGTTGGAATCACACCGTCATTGTCACTTTCACACTTGACGTTCACCATAGCTCGGAACCGGCTGTAACTGGTTATTTGGCGATATCGATATTATCGATAATATCGATTCGATAATGACATTGCCGTTTCGATAATCGATAATTGAAAAAGTATAGATGTGCATCCCTAATAACAACACATGAAAACGTGGATTTGTGTTGAAGTATAACCATAACGTATACATACCAAACATCTGCTTACCAGTGAGCCTGTCGCCCTACCTACCACCACCAATACCTCCACCACCAAGGTACTTTGCATTCTCATTATATTATGTGTAAAGAACCTTGTTGCTTTTTAACAGCATTGGTGCTAGACATAATTTGTTCAACTCTGCTGTCCTATGTGAGATGATAACAACACATGAAATTGTGGATTTGTGTTGAAGTGTAACCATAACGTTGACATACGTATAAAGTACGTTATTGTTTATTCAACAGCATTGGTATTAGTATTAGTATAAGTAGTTTTAGGGCGCTTCAACGGCAAAGATTATTCGCGCCTCCAAGATATTTAGTTAACTATGTTTGAATGTAAGATACGGTTAATAAGGTTTAATGTGTTTTCAAATCATTGTCATGAAAAGAATTGCCAAGGTCGATATATTTGTAGACAGCCAAATCGGGAAAAAGTATACATGCTAAAGTTGTCATTTATGTAGAAAATGCCAAATTACCAAATCATTATCATAATCATTATCAGGAAAACGTTGCCAACGTCGTCATAATGAATAGCAAGTCAACATGCTTCATGGATTTTTTTATTTTTATATGAACTGTCATAGTTTGTCGATCAGATTGCTAAGGTTTAGAAATCTGCTAAGTTTTTCACTGTTTTCATAAGACAAAAGTTCTTCATATGATAGATTTAAATTTAATTGGAGTCTCAAACAATCATACTTAGAGCAGTCAGTCAACAAATGATGAACGGATAGCAACACATCACACGTGTCGCAAATCGGAGCTATCTTATCTCTGGTAAAAAGATAGGCATGGGTGAGGTGGGTGTGCCCTATTCGTACTCGCGCCAATACAACCTCCTCACGACGAGAAAGTATGGAAGAAGGGGGTCGCACCTTCAGTGAAAGACAGGGCATCACACGACGCAGCTTATTATTCTGCAAAGCATTCCAACAATCTTCAAAACTTCAACAACTATCAAGAGTTAGATCCGACTATCACAGACACAGATATTATTGATATTGATGTTAGATTTAATTGAAGCATCAAAAAACGGTTTAACGTGTGTTGACGGGTTATATAATTGACTTTGTAGTACTTTCGAAGTTTTGCCACACCTGTGCGAGTTTCAAAATCGATCTTGGAGAAGACTCTCCGGAATATGCATTTTGCATCCCATTTATTGAAGTGGTCAAAAACATTCAAAGTGGGCTAAACAACACTTCTTTCGGATGAGGATGCAAAAACATTCAACCATTTAGTAACTCAAGTATATGGTCCAGATGTAGAGTTAAAAAAGAAGAATGCGGAAACCATGTTGGGAAACGACTTAGGACGGCTCTATGAACTCTGCTAAAATCGTCTTAGGGTCAAGGTGTTACACTTGGAGGCGGGAAAAAAACGTGGAAGTTTGAAAGATGTCACTATTATTTAGCTGACAAATTATTACCATAATGCCATTATTAACCATGCAAATGACATAGTAGCAATGAAACCGCAATATTTGCTACACTCTACCACGGAATGTCCCTGACAAGAAGCGTTTACACCAGAAGTGTCTAAAAGGTCCAACGTCAAGTTATTTTATTATGAAAAAGCTTTGGCAAATAATGAAAAACCGGGTCCGCACATGTCCAACATACATCTCGGACAGTTGTCAAAGCTCTTATTCCAATCTACTATCACGTTTGGACAGGTGTCCTGCCGTCAATCTTTGAATTTCCCTAAATTTATGTGTGGCAAATCAACATTAAACTCAAGATGAATTGCACGGATTGCGTCCTAAAAAATAAAATTATAGAGGTTCTTCTCCACGACGTCCAGCAAGAGAGGACGAATATCTACCACCTGCGAGGGCTCCTGGACCAATCAAGCCAGCGGGTGCTGAGCCTAGAGCAAGATTATCTAGGCCTTTGCCAACAGCGTCTACAAACGTCTACAGAACAGCTCAGGCCTAGATCGGAAACTAGGCCTAGGCCTATACATAATTGCCAGACTTAACCAAAGCCTCTGTCTGAACAGCAAGGGCCTTGGCATGAAGGCCTAGGCCTAGCCTGAAACCAAAATAGGTCAAGCCTTATGCACGACATTAGGAAGCCTACTAGGCCTAGCGGCCAGCCACAAATCATAGGCCCAGAACAGCTCAGGCCTAGATCGGACACTAGGCCTATACACAATGGCCAGACAAAATCAAAGCCATTTTCTGAACTGCAAGGGCCTAGGCCTAATGGTTGGTTAGTTATTGGGGTTTTAGGGCACAAAACAGTAAAGTTATCAGTGCCCATCGAATTTTCTGATTGCTAAATATATATGAATTTCAAAGGTTTACTTTACGTAAGAAATTTTTAAAATTATCGCTTGTCGTGGAGTTGTCTGATAAAATTTCTTTAAGGGAAGGTTATAATTTAAAATCTTTTCTATCACAACTATATTTTGTACAGGTTTCTAAAACGTGTTTAATACTTAAAACTTCGCCACACTCATCACAAATGGGAGGATCTTCACCTCTTAGAAGATATCCGTGAGTGAGGTATGTGTGCCCGATTATTAAACGAGCCAGAACCACTTCTTCACGGCGAGAGGAGCAACGTAAAGAGACCAAGGCTGCCATACTATTCTTGATTTGGCGCAATTTATTGTTTTCTATCTTGTTCCAGGAATATTGCTATTGCTCTTTAAGCTTTTGTTTACAAAATGCTTTTAAATCTGAAGGAATGATTAGATGACAGTCTATGCTGTCCTTTTTGCATGCTGATTTTGCATATTTGTGTGCTACTTTGTAACCTAAGATCCCGCAATGACCAGGGACCCAAAAAAATACTACAGACTTTTGTTTAGAGAAAAGATTTGTAAGTGCTATCTGAATTTTGTGAATTATGGGATGACTTGGATAAATTTCAGACATTGCTTCCAGGGAACTCAAAGAGTCTGTGCAGATTAAAAACTTTGATTCGTTTCTCCTTTGGACATATAGTAGGCTTTGAAGTAATGCAAAAAGTTCAGCATTATACACACTGAACATTGGGTGCCAATGGGTGGAGGTGGAAAGTGAAGTTACCTGCATCAGTATTATAAGCACAAACAACCGAATCATCCATTGTAGAGCCATCTGTAAAGATGCAGCTATAGTCATGAAAATGAGAACGTATTTCTTGAAATAATGCTTGGAATTGAGTATTGGATGTAAGACCCTTTTTGTATCGAGACAGTTGGTGATGCAAGTCGGTTTGCAGTACGTCCATGGTGGAATTGAACCGTACGACGTTATGAATGCTAAAGGTAATGTTATGTGCAATTTCTCCAACAGCTCAAGCAAACGAATGCCTACTGGTCAATTGCTTTCGGACGTAAGAAATAACGAATTTTGAAAGGGGGATCTAAAACTGCATTGTACGATGGATTTTTGGGGTTACCTTTTAACGACGCCACATAATTAAGCATCAAGTAATTCCTTCCAGTGAGAAATGATGGTGCTCCTGCTTCGCTGTATAGGCTATTAACAGGGCTAGTTCGGAATGCGCCTGTTGACAATCGAATACCAGTGTGGTGTACTGTATCCAACGTCCTAATGTATGAAGGCCTAGCAGAGTTGTAAATAAAGCTAGAAAAGTCCAATTTTGAGCTATCCGTTTTCAATATGGCTGCTTATTGACGTTTGTAGTAGTAACTTTTTCTCCAGAGTACTGAGGAGATTGGTTACAGAGGAGCATAAATACTGCCAACCCCTAGCTCTAGCATGTGCAGATGCCATAGATCATCGAGCACCTGAGCACAAGTGCTTTAAAAATTATGCAGGCCCTTCTACAGGAATGGAAACTGTGATAATCATTGAAGGTTTCAATAGAAGTGAAGAGCAGCATGGCTTGCGGTACAAGTACCACATAGGTAAGTTCCTGATTGTACTCGTATTAGAAGTAAATTTAACATAGCTATTATTACTATAACCTTTCTTCTACCATCGAGTATTATGCTTCTACTAACCTTACTATTTGCTTGATTGCTTTTCATAGGAGACGGCGACTCAAGCGTCTATCCAAGAATAAAAAAGTCGGTCTCCTATGGTAGGAGTGTAATAAAAATTGAATGTGTCAACCATGTTGTCAGATATTACACGACCAAACTGCACGCGATAAAAAAAATATGAAGGACGATTCAACTGTACGGAAAGTACTCGGTGACAAGTTACCACACTTGACTACTGCCGCTCGGAGTGCTGTTCGACAAGCAGGTGATCAAACAAATAACCAGGCCGAACGTTTTAACAGCATGGTAGCCAAGCTTATTTCCGGCAAACGCGTCGATCACACAAAGCGGGGTGGGTATCAAGGCCGAATCTATGGGGCCGGACTCGCTCACGGTAGTGGGCCATATTGGCATTTGAGCCCACTCAAGAAACTCACCGGCCGTATTCCACGGAGTTATACTAAAAAAGAGTTCTTGAGGCGTAAAGCTCAAGGCGCTTCAGCTTCTTGACGTCGTTTGGACGCCGGTCCAACATTCAAAAAGAAAACTACAACCAGCCCTGATCGGGAATATGGCCCACTTGCTGCCTAAGAGGACCAACCAGACGAGCCAAACCATGATCCGTAGTATAGGCCTAAAGTTTGGCCCCGCCTTGATTTCATGAACAACCAGTGGAAGGAGCTGTATGTGCCCGGTCAATTCGTCTCACTTCACTGGATGAAAGTTTGATAGCGATGAATAACCGTACTGCATATATTTAGTAATATATACCAAACAAGCAACACCCCAGGTTTGAGCTAAAAAAAATGATTTGTGTGAGAGTTCAAGTGGGTATACCGTGCACACCGAACTGTACAATGATAAAGATTTCTTTGCTGCTCAATTGCCAAAGGGAATGGCACTTGAGGTTGTCACACACATTGTGCAGGAATGTTGGCTGCACAATAAAGGTTATTACATCATAACAGATAACTTTTATACCAAAATTCCATTGGTTCAGGATTTATTGTAAAAATCGGTAACGTTAACTGGCTATATTCGGTCCAATTCGAAAGGCCTGCCCAAGGACTTAGTTCAAGTCAATCTGACAGGTCAGACAAGCTACTACCGGAAGGGGGAGATATTAGCATGCAAATTGAAAGAAAAGGCAACTGGAAACCGGTGAATCTCATCTCTTCCCAATCCCATGCTGCAAACTCGGTGTAAAAATTAAACACAGTAAAGAAATAATCAAAAACCCAAATTGTAAGACAATTACCTACAACAAAGCATGGGTGGTGTTAAAGATCAAAAGGTGTATCATGTAGCAGCCACCCATGGCACACGGGGGTACTGGCTGAAAATATTCCAAAGACGTGGATACAGCACTACTAAATGCATGTATTGCTTATGCCGCTAACACTGACAATGGGAAGCGATTGTCAAGATTTGATATCATCGAGTCTGTCATTATTGACAGTCTGTGCTACGGGGAGAGCGTGGCTATCGTACCCCCACTACGACCAGCAGCGGCACCACTAGTAGGCCTACCGGAGGCAGAACGTCATTTCTTCCAAAAGCTCCCTGGGCGCCAAGAACGTAAATGTATAGTGAGCGGTCCTGAGAAGAAGAGGGGAAGATCTTCTCACTGGTGTCCAGGAGTCAACACATGAAAACGTGGATTGTGTTGAAGTATAACCATAACGTATACATACCAAACATCTGCTTACCAGTGAGCCTGTCGCCCTACCTACCACCACCAATACTCCACCACCAAGGTACTTGCATTCTCATTATATTAGTGTAAAGAACCTTGTTGCTTTTAACCCCCATTGTGCTAGACATTTAAATTTTATCAACTCTGCTGTCCTATGTGAGATGATAACAACCATGAAATTGTGATTTGTGTTGAAGTTAAACCATAACATAGACATATGTGTAAAGAACCTCGTTGTTTTTCAACAGCATTGGTGCTAGACATATTTTTTCAACTCTGCTGTTTGTGTGATATGATAAAACACATGAAAACGTGGATTTGTGTGAATGTAACCATAACGTTGACATACGTTAAAGTACGTTCTGTTATTCAACAGCATTGGTATTAGTATTAGTATAAGTAGTTTCTAGGGCGCCTTCAACGGCAAAGTTATCGCGCCTCCAAGATATTTCAGTTAACTATGTATTGAAGCACATACGGTTAATAAGGTTTAAAAGTTTTTCAAATCATTGTCATGAAAGAACTTGCCAAGGTCGATAATTGTAGACACAAATCGGGAAAAGTATACATGCCCAAGTTGTCATTCATGAGAACAATCCAATTACAAATCATTGATCACAATCATTATCAGGAAAACGTGCCAACGTCGTCATAAGAATAGCAAGTCAACAGCTTCATGGATTTTTTTATTTTATATGAACTGTCATAGTTTGTCGATCAGATTGCATAAGGTTAGAAATTGACTAAGTTTTCACTGGTTCAATAAGACAAAAGTTCTTCATATGATAGATTTAAATTTAATGGAGTCTTAAACAATCATACTTAGAGCATCGTCAACAAATGATGAACGGATAGCAAACCCTCAACGTGTCACAAATCGGAGCTATTTATCTCTGTAAAAAGATAGGCATGGTGAGGTGGGTGTGCCCTATTCGTACTCGCGCCAATAAACAAACTCTCTACGACGAGAAAGTATGGAAGAAGGGGGTCGCACACTCAGTGAAGACAGGGCATCACACGACGCAGCTTATTATTCTGACAAGCATTCCAAAATCTTCAAAACTTCACAACTATCAAGAGTTAGATCCGACTATCACAGACACAGATTTATTGATATGATGTTAGATTTAAATTGAAGCATCAAAAAAACGGTTTAAACGTGTGTTGACGGTTATATAATTGACTTTGTAGTACTTCGAAGTTTTGCCACACCTGTGCGAGTTTCAAAATCGATCTTGGAAGACTCTCCGGAATATGCATTTTGCATCCATTTATTGAAGTGGTCAAAAACATTCAAAGTGGGCTGAACAACCACTTCTTTCGGATGGAGGATGCAAAAACATTCAACCCTTTATAACTCAAGTATATGGTCCAGATGTAGAGTTAAAAAAGAAGAATGCGGAAACCATGTGGGAAACGCTTAGGGGGCGGCTCCCATGAACTCTGCTAAAATCGTCTTAGGGTCAAAGTGTTACACTTGGAGGCGGAAAAAAACGTGGAAGTTGAAAGATGTCACTATTATTTAGTGACAAATTATATACCATAATGCCATTATTAACATGCAAATGACATAGTAGCAATAAACCGCAATATTGCTACAAATCTACCAGAATGTCCCTGACAAGAACGTTTACACCAGAAGTGTCTAACAAGGTCCGACGTAACAAGTAATTTATTATGAAAAAGCTTGGCAATAAGAAAAACCCCGGTCCGCCATAGTCCAACATTACATGCGGACGTTGTCAAAGCTCTTATTCCAATACTATCACGTTTGGACAGGTGTCATCCCTCGTCAATCTTTGAATTTCCCTAAATTTAGTGTGGCAAATCAACATTAAACTCAAGATGAATTGCACGGATATGCGTCCTAAAAAATAAAATTTTAGAGGTTCTTCTCCACGACGTCCAGCAAGATAGGACAAATATCTACCACCTGCGAGGGCTCCTGGATCAATCAAGCCGCCGGGTGCTGAGCCTAGAACAAGATTATCTAGGCCTTTGCCAACAGCGTCTACAAACGTTACAGAACAGCTCAGGCCTAGATCGGAACTAGGGCTATACATAATTGCCCGACTTAACCAAAGCCCTGTCTGAACAGCAAGGGCCTTGGGATGAAGGCCTATGCCTAGCATGAACCTAAATAGTCAAGCCTTATGCACGACATTAGGAAGCCTACTAGGCCTAGTCGGCAGTCCACAAATCATAGGCCCAGAACAGCTCAGGCCTAGATCGGACACTAGGCCTATACACAATGGCCAGACAAAATCATAGCCATTTTCTGAATGCAAGGCCTAGGCCTAATGGTTGGTTAGTTTATGGGGTTTTAGGGCACAAAAAAAAGTAAAGTTATCAGTGCCCATCGAATTTTCTGATTGCTATATATATATGAATTTCAAAGTTTACTTTAGTAAGAAATTTTTAAATTATCGCTTGTCGTGGAGTTGTCTGATAAAATTTCTTTAAGGGAAGGTTTAATTTAAATCTTTTCTATCACAACTATATTTTGTACAGGTTTCTAAACGTGTTTAATACGTGAAAACTTCGCCACACTTCACAAAATGGAGGATCTTTTACCTCTTAGAAGATATCGTGAGTGAGGTATGTGTGCCCGATATTAAACGAGCCAGAACCACTTCTTCACGCGAGAGGAGCAACGTAAAAGGACCAAGGCTGCCAACTATGCGCTTTATTTGGCGCAATTATGTTTTATATCTTGTTCCAGGAATATTGCTATTGCCTCTTTAAGCTTTTGTTTACAAAGTGCTTTTAAATCTGAAGGAATGATTAGATGACAGTCTATGCTGGCCTTTTTGCATGCTGATTTTGCATATTTATGTGCTACTTGTAAACCTAAGATCCCGCAATGACCAGGGACCCAAAAAAAACTACAGACTTTTGTTTAGAGAAAAGATTTGTAAAATGCTATCTGAATTTTGTGAATTATGGGATGACTTGGATAAATTTTAGACATTGCTTCCAGGGAACTCAAGAGTCTGTGCAGGGTTAAAAACTTGATTCGTTTCTCCTTTGGACATATAGTAGGCTTTGAAGTAATGCAAAAAGTTCAGCATTATACAAACTGAACATTGGGTGCCAATGGGTGGAGGTGGAAAGTGAAGTTACCTGCATCAGTATTATAAGTACTAACAACCGAATCATCCATTGTAGAGCCATCTGTAAAGATGCAGCTATAGTCATGAAAATGAGAACGTATTTCTTGAAATAATACTTGGAATTGAGTATTGGATGTAAGACCCTTTTTGTATCGAGACAGTTGGTGATGCAAGTCGGTTTGCAGTACGTCCATGGTGGAATTGAACCGTACGACGTTATGAATGCTAAAGGTAATGTTATGTGCAATTTCTCCAACAGCTCAAGCAAACGAATGCCTACTGGTCAATTGCTTTCGGACTTAAGAAATAACGAATTTTGAAAGAGGGTTCTAAAACTGCATTGTACGATGGATTTTTGGGGTTACCTTTTAACGACGCCACATAATTAAGCATCAAGTAATTCCTTCTAGTGAGAAATGATGGTGCTCCTGCTTTGCTGTATAGGCTATTAACAGGGCTAGTTTCGGAATGCGCCTGTTGACAATCGAATACCAGTGTGGTGTACTGTATCCAACGTCCTAATGTATGAAGGCCTAGCAGAGTTGTAAATAAAGCTAGAAAAGTCCAATTTTGAGCTATCCGTTTTCAATATGGCTGCTTATTGACGTTTGTAGTAGTAACTTTTTCTCCAGAGTACTGAGGAGATTGGTTACAGAGGAGCATAAATACTGCCAACCCCTAGCTCTAGCATGTGCAGATGCCATAGATCATCGATCATCGAGCACCTGAGCACAAGTGCTTTAAAAATTATGCAGGCCCTTCTACAGGAATGGAAACTGTGATACTCATTGAAGGTTGCAATAGAAGTGAAGAGCAGCATGGCTTGCGGTACAAGTACCACATAGGTAAGTTCCTGATTGTACTCGTATTAGAAGTAAATTTAACATAGCTATTATTACTATAACCTTTCTTCTACCATCGAGTATTATGCTTCTACTAACCTTACTATTTGCTTGATTGCTTTTCATAGGAGACGGCGACTCAAGCGTCTATCCAAGAATAAAAAAGTCGGTCTCCTATGGTAGGAGTGTAATAAAAATTGAATGTGTCAACCATGTTGTCAGATGTTACACGGCCAAACTGCACGCGCTAAAAAAAAATATGAAGTACGATTCAACTGTAAAGAAAGTACTCGGTGACAAGTTACCACACTTGACTACTGCCGCTCAGAGTGCTGTTCGACAAGCAGGTGATCAAACAAATAACCAGGCCGAACGTTTTAACAGCGTGGTAGCCAAGCTTATTTCCGGCAAACGCGTCGATCACACAAAGCGGGGTGGGTATCAAGGCCGAATCTATGGGGCCGGACTCGCTCACGGTAGTGGGCCATATTGGCATTTGAGCCCACTCAAGAAACTCACCGGCTGTATTCCACGGAGTTATACTAAAAAAGAGTTCTTGAGGCGTAAAGCTCAAGGCGCTTCAGCTTCTTGACGTCGTTTGGACGCCGGTCCAACATTCAAAAAGAAAACTACAACCAGCCCTGATCGGGAATATGGCCCACTTGCTGCCTAAGAGGACCAACCAGACGAGCCAAACCATGATCCGTAGTATAGGCCTAAAGTTTGGCCCCGCCTTGATTTCATGAACAACCAGTGGAAGGAGCTGTATGTGCCCGGTCAATTCGTCTCACTTCACTGGATGAAAGTTTGATAGCGATGAATAACCGTACTGCATATATTTAGTAATATATACCAAACAAGCAACACCCCAGGTTTGAGCTAAAAAAAATGATTTGTGTGAGAGTTCAAGTGGGTATACCGTGCACACCGAACTGTACAATGATAAAGATTTCTTTGCTGCTCAATTGCCAAAGGGAATGGCACTTGAGGTTGTCACACACATTGTGCAGGAATGTTGGCTGCACAATAAAGGTTATTACATCATAACAGATAACTTTTATACCAAAATTCCATTGGTTCAGGATTTATTGTAAAAATCGGTAACGTTAACTGGCTATATTCGGTCCAATTCGAAAGGCCTGCCCAAGGACTTAGTTCAAGTCAATCTGACAGGTCAGACAAGCTACTACCGGAAGGGGGAGATATTAGCATGCAAATTGAAAGAAAAGGCAACTGGAAACCGGTGAATCTCATCTCTTCCCAATCCCATGCTGCAAACTCGGTGTAAAAATTAAACACAGTAAAGAAATAATCAAACCAATTGTAAGACAATTACCTACAACAAAGCATGGGTGGTGTTAAAGATCAAAAGGTGTATCATGTAGCAGCCACCCATGGCACACGGGGGTACTGGCTGAAAATATTCCAAAGACGTGGATACAGCACTACTAAATGCATGTATTGCTTATGCCGCTAGCACTGACAGTGGAAAGCGATTGTCAAGATTTGATTTCATCGAGTCTGTCATTATTGACAGTCTGTGCTACGGGGAGAACGTGGCTATCGTACCCCCACTACGACCAGCAGCGGCACCACTAGTAGGCCTACCGGAGGCAGAACGTCATTTCTTCCAAAAGCTCCCTGGGCGCCAAGAACGTAAATGTATAGTGCGCGGTCCTGAGAAGAAGAGGGGATGATCTTCTCACTGGTGTCCAGGAGTCCAAGTCTTAAGCCCACTCGTTTCGAGTCGAGAAGTAAGTCAAGTCACTCATTCTGTGTCACCTGCCAGCAAATGTGACTTGGTTTAGTAGTCTGAAACCCACCAAGTTACAAGTGGCATAGTTTTATCGACAGGTGACTTGATTTTATCGGTGTGAGACCCTGCCCCCAACATACCCATAACGACCAATAGTTCCACCAAATAGTCCCTGCTGTTATTTTGAATAACTCAGCAAGGCTATGCTCTCGCCATTTCCCTAGGAGTGAATTCAGGATTGACCTTAAGACAAATCTAAATTGGATTGATTGATTGGATATTGCTTTACGTCTCATATTTATGCAACTTGGCTAATCGAGACGAAGGGAGGGACGTAAGGGATGACGCGGGGGGGGGACAAGGGGTGGACAGGCCTGTGCTGGTCAGAACCAGCCACAAGCATATGGGGAGGGCAGGGGTTCCCCCACGTCGTGGTCGTCTCCGTCTGTGTCATCATCCGTCTGTGTTGTCTTTGTCGTCGCCGTCGGGGAGGTAGTCAAAGGGAAGGGGTTCCCCGACGACGACCCAGAGCTCGACATTAGTTTCAGGGAGTGAAACTCCCCTAATCACGGGCCAAACCGCGAGAAGGTGTCGAGTTGGAATTTGAAGGCCCAATCTAAATTGGAATGCAAGCATTTTTGCTAAAAGTAATATTTTGCAAAATGTAACACCGAGAGCAGCAGAACAGGTACCATTACCAGAAAACAAACTTCACCCAGTTTTAGGTATAAATGTTCCTGAACTATGGACACGGCAGTCAACAGAAAAGTGTTTTAAGTCTACCAAATCACACAATTCTATACCTCTATCTAACATTCCTCTTGACAATCCAATGGAGAGCACAACTTCATCTCAAAATGTAATTGAGACCCCACCTTTCATTACACAATCCAATGGAGAGCACAACTTCATCTCAAAATGTAATTGAGACCCCACCTTCAACACACAATCCATTTCTCTCAACAGTGCATTTATGCTATGCACACTTCATGAAAATGGATGTAGAAGATATGACAAGATTTCTAGGCAAAAACCAACAAACTAATAAGTGATTTGTAGTTGAATGCATCGCAATAATGTTTCCCACTTATCAGTATGAGGTTTAAAAATTGTTCACTCCGATTTTATTCGTCATACTTAACTCAAGGTTTAAGAATGACATATAAAGATGTGTACAGTAGTGTTATCAATTGCTGATAAATACAAGAATAGCAAAGAGGATGCCGATGTTCTTGACGGTCTATTGATTGTGGAAACAAATTTGCAAATCAATGAGTCGATAATAAATGATGTTTTCACGAGCGAGCTCGTTATACAAAGGAAGACCCTGGTTTCAAAATAATGAGATATCTATGCTCGATACTAAAGAAAATATAGAAAACATGGATGTTACCGATGTTTTAAATAAAAACCAAACTGACAAACTAAACAATGTCAGGAGAATGAGTAATGCTGTAGAAGAGGGTTACTTTGCAATAGTTAAAACTCGGTTAAAAGAGGTACCTAACATGGAACTAGGTTGATTTCTTGAAACGTGTAGGTCTGATCTCAGCGTAACATTCGGAAGTGGTATGATATTTTCTGAAACCACGATGTGCACAAGGGAACGTTCTTGGGAACACTTCCCTAAAACCATGACGGCGGTGGAGGAAACCCAAAAAGGGAGGAAAAGGGGGGACGCATTAAAAGAGTTACTTGCAACACTTACACAAAGAACTCAATAAAAAAACAACCTCAGGTACAGAAACCGGACAACCTGTTTATGCATTGGGGGACTCCCATCACACATTGAACAAAACTCAACACTTTCCGAACATGAACCCCTCAGGCAGAAAGGACAGAACAGACGGAGCACATAACTGAGATAACGAATGTTTTTCTGACAAGCAGGGCAGAATTAACAGTGAACAAAACCTTCAGTCTGGACAGAACAAAGTCGCGGAGTTTAACACGCATTAAACAAAACGTTGCCAGAACTAACAGCCAAGACTACCTTAAACAACTGGTCCACCTGTGTCACTCATCTAGCATTGTCCCCAGAACGATGCGCGGTGACAAAACACGTCCACCTACGACAAGAATAACAGACTGACTGCGAGACGAGGCAGCATCCAGCGCTGTGCTAAAGGTAGAGTTCGAAAGGTGCGGGGCGGCGAGGTCATATCGATGATGCAAGTCTTTTATAGTGACATGTTATTTTTTAATCCTATTGTACAGCTTTGTTGATTTCAGATATTTAAAAACATTGGCAATATTCTCAGATTCATCAGATAAATTTTCTTTTAAATTGGGTTTTAGTTTAAAATCATTCCTCTTGTCCATGTGTTAAGAACATTTTACTAAAATGTGCTTAACAGTTAAAATCTCACCACACTGCTCACAGGGGGGTGGATCTTCACCTCTTAAAAGGTATCCTTGAGTGAGATGTGTGTGTGCTTAATGCGTAGACGGGTCAGAAAAACCTCTTCGCGTCGAGAAGAGCGCCTTGAGGAGATCCAAGGTGCTACATCGTCTTTTATTTCGCGAAGCTTATTATTTTGCAGGGTGTGCGATTCTTCGCACCACTTTTCTTTAAGTTAACGTTTAAAGAATGCTTGAAGATCAGGCATTACAACTAAATGGCAATCAATTTAAATATTCGGCAAAATCAACGTTGGGACATCAACAAGGTAGAGTTCAGCCGGTACTAATAAGACGTCGAGACCAGGACAAAAAAGAGACAAATGGTTTATGGCTCGGTAAATTTACAAGTCGGCCAGTTCTTACAAACACAGCATACCTCGTTGTAACTTGTAACTATTTTAAGGCGTGTAATCAAGTCGAAATATATTGTAATGTATAATAAATATAATATTTTGGAAAATAATCGATTAAATTTTAGCCGAAGGTATCAATATTGAGTGCGCTAATCGATAAGAGGTGAATGATGATGAACCTAAACAAAGAGGGAAGTTGGATGAACGAACTTAATGGAACTAGAGCGGGAATGATCCAGCCACAGGCGGGTTAGGCTGAGCGGGGAGGATATCATTAGCTGTTTACTTATATAATTATTTATTATTACTTATATAATAACATTAAATGCTCACATGCAGAGTTTGTATCAAGAAGAAAATGTTTCACGTAATTTTATTTAAGCAGATCTGTGGAAGTCAAAAATATCTCAATCGGACTCTCCCTGAGGCACAACCAGGCGAGGCGGGAACTGATGGGGACACACAAATAGATGAGTATAACGTTTGCATTCAAGCACTCACTGCCTATTTCATACCCAAGAGAAGTTTTACGTTTGAGAGATTCAGATTTAGGCAGATGAGGCCCGAGTCAGGCGAGACGTCCTCGCAATTCCTCACTAGGCTAAAGGCGGGAATAATCAACTGCAACTACGAGACGCCTGACCGGGAAATAGTTGATATGCTAATAGAACACACAGGATCTCATGAACTGAGACGAGAATTACTGAAAATAGGGGATGCTCTGACATATGAGAAGGCTAAAGACTTGGCCAGGGCATTAGAAAATTCGGAACAGCAGGCCAGAGAAATGGAGGGAAGCGTACAGAGTTCGGGAACAATTGCTAGGCTTCAGACAGTGCCCGGGGGCAGACGATGTTTTCGATGCAATATTCAAGTCCACTTTGGTAGAGACCCTGACTGTCCAGCGCGTGATAAAAAATGCGCGAAATGCGGAAGGCGGGGACACTTCCAGGCAGTATGTACGACGGCTGAGCAGCAACGCGCAGAAGTGGCGCTATCTAAATGTAGTGATGGAGAGTGAAACGCCAGCTCACGAGGAGCAGTCGGTAAATATTATTTCAAAGGGAATAAATTTAGCAACAACCAGCGTTTCGGTGCGGGAATGAAAAAATCTAGGGATTGGATATTGCTGAACGTCTCATATTTATGCAACTTGGCTAATCGAGACGAAGGGAGGGACGTAAGGGGTGACGTGGGGGAACAAGGGGTGGACAGGCCTGTGCTGGTCAGAACCAGCCACAAGCTTATGGGGAGGGCAGGGGTAAGGGAAGATGGGTCCGCTTACTTGAAACTGGCGAAGAATATTCAGATGAAGAACAATACCAATTGCAATGTCTAGGTCAGGAGGACAATGAAAATGATTATATTTTATTTTTATTAGACAAAATGGGAAATGATGATACTGTAAACCTGTTAATTGGGAGAGTAAGGGTAGACTTTATCATTGACAGCAGAGCCTCAAAGAACATATTCGACAGCTCCACATGGAAACAAATGAAAAAACAAGGTGTTAAAGGGGTGTCTGTTATAGATAAGAAACCCCTATATCCATTTGGTGCATCCAAGCCCTTGATACCCCTAGGGCATCTGGACACAACGGTGACGTTTAATGACAGGACTATACATGACCAATTTTATGTCATGAAATGTGATGGTAGTCCCTTTATTTGTGGACTCCAACCACAACCAGTAAAGCAGTGTTCAACATAGGTGGTGTGACCTTGCATTCTGCGTTTAGTAGTTGGGGCTATTTAAAAACATATCACCACTTAAACGTGGTGAGACATTTTTATAAGTTAGTGTGCAATCTTGGCCAAATGGACATAGAGTGCAAGAGTTCATTGCACCATGCCAACGAATTAGACAAAAAAATTATAGAATATAAACTACTACACTACTGACAGACAACACCACAATTAGCCACAAAGATTGACTTCAATAACAAATATCCCAGCATAGAAACAGAGCACCGACCACACTAATCACGACAGGTCTAACAGATCCAGAACGTAAACCCCTCAGGCTGTACGGACAACACAGCCTGAGCACAACACTGAGACAAAGAATGCTTTCTTGCCAAGCAGGGGAGATTCAAGTGTGAAAAAAATAATTTCGTCTAGACAGAACAGACAACCTTCTGCAGTTAACAAACATTAAACCGAACAAGTGGAGGCATAACAGCCATGACTTGCTCAACAACATATACAGCAGAAAGACTAGCTAACTCGTACTGTAGAGGCCCAATAAGAACAGACCGAAGGACGGAGACAAAACACGTCCGCATGCAACAAAAACGACAGCCGACTGCGAGGCGTGGCTGTGGCACTGAAAGCAGCAGTAAAAAGGTGCGGGGCGGCAAGGTCATATCGAAGATGAATGTCAAATGCATTAAAACTTGCCATTACTTCATTGATGAGTGTAACACATGATCCCGAATAGTTGCAATTTATGAGTAGTGGGTGATAATTCTATATCTGCAGTGAGGTGTATCGGAGCGTTACTATATTGTCTCAGATATTGCCTTATCCATGGGTTTTACTGTTGGTACAGATGGACCCTAAGGAAAAATGTAGCAATTCATGAACACATAGTTGTTCCGAGACAAAAGATAGAGTGTGCAACCGGTAGGGAAAAAGTTCGAGCAAGAGAGAAGAACACTGCGTGTAGTGACAAAACACGTCCGCCTGTATGTGGTGTCGCTGAGTAGTTGTATGAACTGTCTAAAGAACATGAAGACTTCCGCCAAGAGCAGCATACGTCAGCCTACATCTAAGGCTAGCTCCTCACTGTACTTAATGATTGGTATTGATTGGATATTGCTTAACGTCTCATACTTATGCAACTTGGCTAATCGAGACAAAGGGTGGGACGTAAGGGATGACGCGGGGGGACAAGGGGTGGACACTGGACAGGCCTTTGCTGGTCAGAACCATCCACAAGGGTATGGGGAGGGCAGGGGTTCCCCAACGTCGTGGTCGTCTCCGTCTGTGTCATCATCCGTCCGTGTTGTCATTGTCGTCGCCGTCGGGAAGGAAGTCAAAGGGAAGGGGAAAGTTCCCGACGACGACCCAGAGCTCGCCATTAGTTTCAGGGAGAAAAACTCCCCTAATCACGGGCCAAACCACGAGAAGGTTGCCAGTTGGAATTGATGGCCCGTCGCAACTTAAAAAAATACATTTTGAACGCTCCTCGTCATGCCTTCGAGGACCACACGTCTTGTCGACAAGCCATGTGTGATCAGGCTGGGAATGACGTGGGCAAAACATTTTACGAAATCCCGTAATTCGACCAGATAAGTATTGCTGGGATCATAAACGGCTTGGTGGTGCATGAGGACAGCCTGATAAACAATGACACCAACAACCTAGCTGAAGCCTATATGCATCTTGTTGCAAAATTCAAAGGTGGGAAACAAGTTTTCTACGGCCAAAGGTAGTCATTCATAACCACAAGGGGCCGGGTTGTCCTTCAGACATGGTGACAATTAGCAGGCCATTGACTGAAAACGAAGCAGTTGGGCACTGTCCTGGCAAAGTGTAGAAGGGCGTAATCAGGAGTCGTATCATCAAGAAGTCATCGGGTCAAGGTATTTATCAACTATGTACGATTTTAATAATAACAGTTCTCTCGCGGAGCGGAAGCATATTAATTATAAATTGCTCTTTGGTTTCCTCCACCACCAACCAGATTTGCCTGATGAGGAATTACGGAAAGGTGGAGAAAGGCTACTGGCACTTCTCACCGTCACTCCAGACGAGTAGAAAACCATTGGAGAAGCCACTAGAGGCCAGGCCAGCAATCATGGTTTGAAGAGCGCCGGCAACGTCTGACTGCCTCCAACTTCAGTAAAGTATGCAAGCGGAGGGCGCCTCCTGGTTCACGGGTCAAGAGGATCATGTATTCCGTACACTTCAATTCGGCTGCTATAGAGTGGGGAAAAGATAATGACAATTCTGCCATTGAGCAATAACAGGAGGTGATGAATGAGCATGTAGAAGCTTGAGAAATATTCATTTTGGATTGGATATTGCTTAACGTTTCATATTTATGCAACTTGGCTAATCGAGACGAAGCGAGGGACGTAAGGGATGACGCGGGGGTACAAGGGGTGGACAGGCCTGTGCTGGTCAGAACCAGCCACAAGCGTATGGGGAGGGCAGGGGTTCCGCCACGTCGTGGTCGTCTCCGTCTGTGTCATCATCCGTCCGTGCTGTCATTGTCGTCGCCGTCGGGGAGGTAGTCAAATGGAAGGGGAAAGTTCCCCGATGACAACCCAGAGCTCGCCATTAATCTCAGGGAGAAAGAAAGTGAATTAAATGAATGAGATTGATTAAATTTGTGTAATTAAGCGAGCAAAGCGAGCGTTTCCATTTGACTCTGCCGGAAAAAATAGTCGCCGTTTTTTTTGTTTTTTTTTTATGTCTCGCCATAACGTTCGAACGGAGGCTCAGATCGAGTTGAAATTTGGACCATCCGCAAGCTTCGTTCTCGATTGAATACCATTAGTTTTGTGACAAAATCGTTCAAAAAGTTAAAAAGTTACATTAAAGTTAATCAAAAGTTTTTTTTCAAACTAAACGGCAACAAAATCTGAGGTGGCCAAATCATTAAGAATGTCCGTCCGGTCACGAATATGTTAATTTAATTTGGTCCGATAAGTAGTGTGGATGGAAATTACATTATAACAAAAGTAACGTTACCATGGCAACGCAAAGTCGCACGAGGTGCACTATGCACTGCAACCTAGAAGTAATCAAAATACTATCGAGGAAGCAGTGTATTATTTGTAACCAAAGAGTTAAAATAGTTTTCCCAAGGTCAAGGTCCTCTGGATGGCAGTGGATTTTATGCACAGAGTAAAGGTTCACCCAAATACCTTGGCAATAATAAATAATATTGGAAACATGGCCCCGTGGGCAGCAAACGTCGCAAATTTTTAAATTTAAAAAAAATGTGCAATGTGGGTCTAGCTATAGCACGGGCTCGCTTATCAACGCGTCCAACTGAGCGTTTCCTAGTTTTAAAATTAAATGGCAATGCCTTACATGCACGGATGTGTGAAAATGATAGCATAACCAGTAATTCATTCTATTGATTGTTAATAGTAACCATTTGTGTTCACAGATTACGTGCAGGAAGTGTTTCCTGGCCACCCGGATGTATTGTGTTAGACACTCCCAAGCTTGTTATATGCAATAAATTTATAACAATGCAGACAACAACCACCTAAGATTGAATAATATTCTTGATTTTGAACTGACTTTGATCGAAGATTTAAATTGTACACAAAAATTACCTACATCCACACTCAACCCACATGTATAAATATGTAAGGTACCCTAAATCAAATGGGATGAATAATTTTTCCATAATAGTGCTTGAGTAGGCTATTTCTTAAAGAGAAAGTTGGCATTTATTGTACCCTCCTAATTCCATTGACTGTAGGGACCAGGGTACTAAATATTTAAGCAGCCAGTGTGGTGATTAAATTTACCGTACAAGAGTGTCCCTACTTATGTCAAATATGTATGTTTCAGAAATCTTCAGAATTTGGTTACAAAAGAGCAAGAACAACAGCGAGGGGTACATACTTATGTTACGTCCCGTATTCAAGATCTGCATGACAAACCCTTCCGAAAAAAAAACCACGAATGACTCAATGACAGCAACCGACAGTCCCACCCACACGACAACCAAGTTAGTTAGTTAGTTATTAGGGTTTAAGGGCACACAACACTAAGGTTATTAGTGCCCGTATTCTCTTTTAGAGTGATGTGTAATTTTTTAAATTCTATTACACAGCTTTGTTGATTTCAGATATTTAAAAACATTTGTTATATTCTCAGATTCTTTTACTGATGAGATTTTTGTACTGGCTATGTTTTCCATAGCACTGCAAATGCATTTTAAAACAGGTTCTATAACTTTCCAGAAATAATAAAATAATACAGGAATAAAAAAATCTTTCCCGACAGTTGTTTGAACTTGGGTCTCCCACATTTTGGTAAGATAGTATTGCTAGTTTAGGATACACACGTACCATTGTTCAATATATGAAGTGTTTATATTTGAGAAGCGTGATGAATGTTTTTATCCTTATATATTTAAATTAATTTGTTTTCAGGCGCTGTGGACCAAAATCCAGACCATTGGTATGGTGGAATACGTCGAACACACTAACCTGGCCAAAAGTGCTGTACTGATGGCAATGGAACTGCCACTTTTGCCAGCCAACAAAATTCGGGTGGGTGAAGGGGAGGTGTCGGCCTACATCATTAAAATGGTCTGGACGAACGATTCACCATCTTTAACCAGTACGGCCGAAGCACGTGGATTAAAGGCGTGGGGCCGGTGAAAATTTGCACTTTAGAATTTGTATCGCCATCGAGTCGAGGTATGCTCAACAGAGCCGAGGTCATTCACATGCAACGATTCGGCGAAATTTTTGGTGTTTTTTTTAAAACTCATCTTACACTGGAAAACAGTGACACCCTAGTATTTGTATCGCCATAGAGTCGAGGTATGCTCAACAGAGCCGAGGTCATTCACATTGACGTTACACATAAAGTTGCTCCGCGAATGGGCAATGCACAACAAGTACTTACCATACACGTGGAAGTGGGAAAACATGTAAGGTGATTTTTATATGAATCATAGGGATAAGCATGACATGGAATATAAGTTAAAATATTAACTAGGTAAGCCTAATTGTGGTCATTGACTGTGTTTCATGTATACAGTATGAATTCGGGATGTGTACGATAGTAAGTTAGTTATTAGGGTTTAAGGGCACACAACACAAAGGTTATTAGTGTCTCTTGTAGACAGTGAGGAGGAAGATGTTGATGGGAACTTAGATCCCCACAACGTAAGACCAGCAACAGATGGGCCGAATGTAGCGCCAGCCCTAGGCCGACCTGGGCCTGCCTTGCAAGTGCCTACAAAGGGATTGGTGATATGGGAACACTGCACACACGTCTCTAGCGTCTTGGCGCAATGTAACAATTGTAATACTCGGCTGAAAACCGAGTATGGCAACACGTCGTCGTGTAAACGGCACTTGGAAAAGAAACATCATGGCAAGTTCCAGGAGATGAAGGCAGAGGAAAGTAGATGGGCCCTTCTCAAGCAACAAACGATCGCTGCTTATTCCAAATATGTCAAGAGTCCCAAGACTAGTGAACCAAACCAAGTTACACTGGACCTGCTTCAAGAAAAGAAGGTTACCCAGTAACCCATAGCCCATTAAATATTAATTCTAATTCAATTATTGCAAATTCTTAATTCCCAGTAGTAATCCTAGTCTAACCCATAGTTTATTAAATATTAATTCAAATTCAATTATTGCAAATTCTTAATACACAGAAGTAATCCTAGTCTATGATAATTGATAATTTATTGCTCAGCTTAGTATTTAAACCAACTCACAACTGTTCTTGCTAGCTACTGAATATTTAGTTATTCCACTTGATAAAAACATTTTCAAAGTAAAAACACTGTTACACATGTAACTTAATCTTCCTATCTGGTTATTTTTCGTTCTTTATTTCCTTGCTGAGTCGAGTAGGGTATATACAACTCAACTCAAGTAGCTCTTAACCCAAATATGTTTTCACACAGGTGGAACTAGTGCCTGGATCCGGGGTCTGGATTTGATTGATCGGATATTGCTTTACGTCTCATATTTATGCAACTTGGCTAATCGAGACGAAGGGAGGGACGTAAGGGATGACGCGGGGAGACAAGGGGTGGACAGGCCTGTGCTGGTCAGAACCAGCCACAAGCATATGGGGAGGGCAGCAGTTTCTCAATGTCCATAGGAGCTCCTGTGGATGCTCTCAAGGGGTGGAAATTAGCGACCTCGCTGACTTCTTGCTCTTATCACTCACTCTTTCACATCTTGATCCGCATACACGAAGGCAATTCGAGTCAAAATGTTCTTCACATGAAACGCCCACTTATGACCAACTAATCGGTTTTATCGAGGAGCAAAGTCGCACTTTGGAACTTTGTGGCTTAGATCATCCATCTACTGCAAGTTCTACAAGCTCAGCCTACCAACGCCTCGAACCCATTCACTCCAGCTCGGAAGATTAAATTCGTTACTCGTCGCAAAACCGTCTCCTGCCACGCAGTCCTGGCGCACACAGCCGAGATCGCCCGTCTTAAGTCGCTCAGCTTCGCGCTCGTGTCCAGCTTGTGACGGCGATCACACTCTCTACAGCTGTCCCAGATTCCTCAAGCTGTCCGTCGACGAGAAATACAACACTCTGCGCAATCTAAAGCGCTGCTTCAACTGTCTTGGGAATCACACGAAGAAAGATTGTTTGTCGAAAAGTACTTGCCGTGAATGTCATAGTAAGCAGCATCACTCGCTGCTACACTCAGCAGGCACGCCCTCCTCCTCAGTCAGCGGCTCAGTTGCCCCTCCCTCTGCAGGACAAAACAAACCTACAGTGGGGCTCGCACTGGCTTGTGAACTCCAAGTCAGTCGGCCACTCAAGCGCACTACCATTCTCGGGACTATACGAGGACTTATCCGAGACCAGTCGGGTACCTTTCAACCTTTTCGCGCGGTCCTCGACTCAGGCTCGCAAGTGTCAGCAATAACACTTTCTCTCGCAAGTCGCCTAGGCTTGAAAATGCAATCCAGCATCGTGGAATTGTCCGGTATTGGCATGCGTCCGCAACTAGTGCATGGTGTTTGTCCATTGTGACTTAGCCTCTCGTTTCAAACCTCAACGTATCTTCGGCGTTGAAGCTCTGGTTCTGTCAACCATCACTGGACACATGCCAGCGAACTCGCTTCCTCTAGAAGTCTTCGAGAGATATCGAGGTCTCTCTCTAGCCGATGACAAGTTTCACCTCTCAGATGAGATTGATTTCTTAATAGGAGCTGATCTCTACCTCGACGTTGTTCCCGGAAATGGGGATGTAATAATCAAACGCAATCCTTCAGCTCTGAATACTGCGTTTGGCTGGGTGGTATTAGGTCCGATTCAAGCATCGGACACTGCCTCTCACGCACCGCTGTCTTTGCTCGCGAGTTCCTCGGGCTTAGACCGGACTCTGCGCCTCTTCTGGGAGTCCGAGGAAATCTCTCGTCCTCAACACAAGGATCCAGAAGACCAGTTATGTGAAGATCATTTCGTGTCTTCCCATAAACGCGATGTGAACGGACGCTACTCTGTCTCGCTTCCGTTCAAGCCATCAGTTTCACCTCTCTGCTCGAACCGCACCGCCGCTTACCAAAGTTATTTGAGCTTAGAGCGCCGTCTCAAGCGCAACCCCGAGCATCATGAAGCATATCAGCTCTTCATGAAGGACTACATCAGCGCTGAGCACATGCAGCCTGCTCTTCAGCCTGCTGGTTACGTGATCCCTCATCACTGTGTGCACAAGCTCACCAGTTCGAGTACAAAGCTCCGTGTCGTCTTCAATGCTTCATATCAAGACAAGAATGGTGTCTCTCTCAACCACAACCTCCTCAGCGGACCTAAGCTTCAAGCTGACCTTCCCTCCATTCTGACAAAATTCAGGACTCACGCTGTGGCCATTTGCGCTGACCTGCGACAAATGTACCGTCAGATTCTTGTTCATCCTGAAGATCGCATTCATCAACACATCTTCTGGCGTCCATCACCTGACTCTCCTGTCGTTGAGTATGAGCTCAACACAGTCACGTACGGCCTCACACCCTCTGCGTTCTTAGCACAACGCGTGCTCTCTCAACTGGTGATCGACGAAGGAGATCGCTACCCGCTTGCAGCTCAAGCCATCAAGAATCAGATGTACATCGACGATCTTGTCTCTGGGGCTAGTAATCTGGCTCAAGCCCGCTCCTTGCAATCTGAATTGCAAGCCCTCATTGCCCTCAGAGGTTTCGAATTCAGAAAATGGTCAAGCAATGTTCCGAAAGCTCTGTCCACACTTCCCGCACGAGCATCTAGAAACGCCTCTTATGTTCGCAAATGAGGAACAAGGAATCAAGATTCTTGGGCTGTTGTGGATCCTCGCTCAGACTGCTTCTCGTTTCATACTGAAGCTTTCACTGGATCTGTCACTAAGCGCACGACTCTCTCCTACATAGCCAAGATCGTCGATCCACTCGGATGCCTCACCCCCTTCGTCTGCTGGATGAAGATATTTCTGCAGCAACTCTGGTTGCTCCCTCTACAATGGGATGACCCACTCCCTGACCAGCTCACTCAAAGTTGGTTGTCCGCAGTCGCCGACGTACCTCAGCTCTCCTCGTTTCGCATACCACGAGCTTTCCCAGACATTCGTGGTGTCCACCGGCTGGTTGGCTTCTGTGATGCCTCAGAAAAGGGTTTTGCCGCAGTTCTCTATCTGCACACGCAACGCGGATCCACCTCTCACATTACTCTACTGCGCGCAAGAAGTAAGGTCTCACCACTGAAAGCACTGACAATACCTAAGCTTGAATTGTCATCCGCGCTCTTGCTATCTCGGCTCGTCCAGACGATCTTGCCTTCTCTCGAGGCTCTCTCTCTGCATTCCGTGTCTCTATACACGGACTCGATGATCGTCCTTGCCTGGCTCGCTACTCCGCCTCATCGCCTCAAAACTTTCGTTGCAAACCGTGTGGTTGAAATTTTGGAGACCTCAAGCCCTACCGACTGGGCTCACGTTACATCAGAAGAAAACCCTGCAGACTGTGCGTCTCGCGGTCTTCTACCATCTGAACTGATGCATCACCCCCTGTGGTTGGCTGGACCTCCGTTCCTGCGCTCACCAGCAGAAATGTGGCCACGCTCTGGCCTCACTCCAGATGCTCACCTCGATTTGCCCGAAGTGAAGACTTCAGCCACCACTCTCGTTGCGCAAGTCGCACCAGATCCTCTGCTCACGTGTCTGGAGAAGTTCTCGACACTGCTCCGCGCTCAGCGTGTATTTGGTCAAGTCATACGATTCACTCGACTCCTGCTGGCCAAACGCACTAATGCTGAACCTCCCTCAGGACCTCTGCAACCGTCTGAGTTGCAGGACGCTCTTAATCTGTTGATTAAGATACTCAACAACACTACTACGCAGATGAGCTCCGCAGATTGTCCCGCAATCAAGCTGGATCGTCTAGTCTCGCGTCCCTGAGCCCAATCATCGACGCAACAGGGCTCCTCAGGGTGGCCGGTAGGCTCCGCCACTCTCTGCTGCCAGAAGAATCACGCTCACCGATTCTTCTCCCCAAGCAAGCTCATCTCTCAGCTCTCTTCTGTGACTCGTTTCACAAGATTTCACTCCATTCCGGACCTCGGACCGTGCAGTCGCTGATTCAAGAACGCTATGGATCGTATCTCTCCGTGGTCTACTTAGACAGCGCATCCACCGATTTCTCACTTGCCACAAGTTCCGTGCAAAACCTCTGCAAACCAAAATGGTTGACCTCCCAGCAGTTTGCGTACAGCCCTCACGTGCCTTCATGCACACGGGCACTGATTATGCTGGACCTTTCTCAGTGAAGACCAGCAACCGCAGAAACGCTCCAAGTACGAAGGGCTACCTATGCTTGTTCGTATGCATGGCTACCAAAGCTGTACATCTGGAAATGGTTTCTGAGCTCTCCACAGAGGCCTTCTTAGCCACCATGGATAGGTTCATCTCGCGTAGAGGTCTACCAGCCCACATCTACTCTGACTGTGGACGCAACTACGTGGGTGCTGCTCGTCACATTCGTGAAGTGCAAGATTTCCTCGCCAAGTCTGAAACCTTGATCTCTGACTCTCTAGCAAGCCGTGAAATCCAATGGCACTTCAATCCTCCATATGCACCCAACTTCGGCGGCATCTGGGAAGCAGGTGTGAAATCAGCTAAATCTCTTCTTCGTCGCCTCATCTCTGACACTCCTCACACGCATGAAGAATATGCCACTCTATTCTCACGCATCGAGGCCGTCCTGAACAGCCGCCCTCTGTGTGCTACGCCTCAAGACCCAGCTGATGGACCCGACTATCTGAGTCCAGGTCACTTTCTGACCGGTGCACCATTACTTGCCCCGCCCGAACGCATCGAGCCGGACAACGCATCGCATCTGTCACGCTGGCACCGCGTGAGACAACTCCACCAAGCATTCTGGACCGTTGGTCCGCGAGTATCTACATACCCAGATTGCAGCGCGGAAAATGGACCAGGAACCACCCGAACCTCCAAATCGGAGATGTGGTTTTCGTGCTTGAAGCTTCAAGCACTCCCCTCAATTGGCCAATAGGGCGCATCATCAATCTGCACCCTGGTCGCGATGGCATTGTTCGTGTCGCCTCTATACGCACCTCATCAGGCTCGTATACTAGACCCGTCAACAAGCTCATCACCCCCCTGTTGCATAAAAGCACAGCACCCCCTCTTGTACAGTTTTCTTGTATTTTTAGTTCTCATAGCAATTCTGCTAAGAACTCTCATTTGCTCTTTCTCGTCTGACTATCTTGCTTTTTAAGCAACCTCTTTGTCTCTTCTCTTTGCTTTACGTCAGATTAGCCATGAAAATGTCACTTCATTTTGGTGGCCGGTATTGAACGCCGATTCAATTGTCCCTCCTTTCCTTCCTCATAGTTTCACCTATCACTCAACAGGTGTCACATAAGCATCTATTATTACAAACGCTGACTTATACTTTGAGCCGGTAAAGTACTGTGCGATCGACGCCACGTGCAGAACTGTGTGCAGTGTGTAAGGACAGTAACCTCCACGCGCATTACATCAGGTGTGTTTGCGTGTAACCTCCTCGCCACGATAAACTACGTGTGTACTCTCTCATAACTTCTCGCCTCTCTCTGGGCAAACTCACGTGTGTTTATTTATATTCTATTATAATAACATTACTCTCGTACGTTTTTAGTAAGTTCTAACATTTAGTGCCGCTCTACACGCCCTCCACCGCACCACGTCGTCAGTACGTCCACCAACAACACGTCCAACCAGGTATGTGGGTAATAGCTCTGCTTACGGCACTATTCCTCTGCTCTTAGCTCCAATCCCTATTTCCATCCCTCATTAATATACAGTCCACTCCTCCCCGTCATTACCTAGGAAAGTTCTAAACTTTCTCAACTAGAACTCTAGGTCGCGTGTACATCCTCGCCCTTGCGCCAACACCGACCAAAGAAAAACTGCACAACCTGTGCGGACGGGATAGACAAAGAACAACACTGAGATCAAAGGACGCTTTACTGAGTAGCAAACAAACCTTTCAGTCTCGACAGAACATTCATTCTCTTAAAGGTAACAGACATCTAGCTGAACACATTCAGCAGAAACAGTAGCCAAGCCATGTCCTGTGGAGGCCAAACAAGAGCGGAGCTAATTTATTTTTATTGGACATTGGTTAACGTCTTCAATTGTCCCTCTCTTTCCTTCCTCATAGTTCACCTATCACTCAACAGGTGTCACATAAGCATCTATTATTCCAAAACGCTGACTTATAATCCTGTCAAATAAGATCGTATAATGACGTTTGGAGGAAAAAATTGCGATGTCGCTGAATTTTTTGCAGAGACCTTCCTTATATAATACTTATTAACATACTAAAACTCCCTTACAATCGGAGTGGAGCTTCGGCCGCCCATATTGGAAAATGGCGGCCAAAAGGTGTTTGTTATCGAAATATCTCCAAATTTGTTTGAGATAGACAAAATATCTCAATGGCAAAAATATATCCCATTGAATTCCCTACAAAACAGGTGTCTTCTATAGTTTTGGTAGGGGCAAAGGTTACGTCACAAAATCGTGGTTTATATGTTGCTTATTGGAGTACCAGCTTATTTCCAAATTTTCACGCCCAGCATCAAACAATGCCCGGTAAATCCGTAAGAAATCGATTTAAATACAAAAGGACTTTTGTACGGGGTTTATGAAAGCTTCCACAGTATTTTAAAAAATCAGGTCTGCGAAATCGAATTTTGCATTTACCCGGAATTTTGGTTTTTTCCATTGTTGGCATTTCCTCAAAAATGCCATTTTTGACTGTCCATTATTAAGCACAAAATAGCATCGGAGGAAAAATTATTTCTACGCACATTGAAATGACTCAAATAATGATCCGATTACAACCAAAGTTTTTATCCAATATGGCTGCTAATTCCTAGTATCCACAGCATCAAAGTGAATTATGTAACAAAAAGAGTGTAAAAACAGCACGAAAACAGTATTCATATTGTGGATATTAGGAATTAGCAGCCATATTGGATTTAAACTTTGGTTGTAATCGGATCATTATTTGAGTCATTTCAATGTGCGTAGAAATAATTTTTTCTTCAATGCTCTTTAGTGCTTAATAAAAGACAGTAAAATATGGCATTTTTTAGGAAATGCCGACAATGGAAAAACCAAAATTCCGGTAAATGCAAAATTCGATTTCGCAGACCTGATTTTTTTAAATACTGTGGAAGCTTTCATGAACCCCGTACAAAAGTCCTTTTGTATTTAAATCGATTTCTTACGGATTTGCCGGGCATTGTTTGATGCTGGGCGTGAAAATTTGGAAATAAGCTGGTATTCCAATGAGCAACATATAAACCACGATTTTGTGACGTAACCTTTGCCCCTACCAAAACTATAGAAGACACCTGTTTTGTAGGGAATTAAATGGGGAATATTTTTGCAATTGAGATATTTTGTCTACCTCAAACAAATTTGGAGATATTCGATAACAAACACCTTTTGGCCGCCATTTTCCAATATGGCGGCCGAAGCTCCAGTGTGATTGTAGGGGAGTTTTTAGTATGTTGATAAGTATCCTTTAAGGAAGGTCTCTGCAAAATTCAGCGACATCGCAACTTTTTCCTCCAAAAATTCTTATTTGACAGGATTATTATACTTTGAGCCGGTAAAGTACTGTGCGATCGACGCCACGTGCAGAACTGTGTGCAGTGTGTAAGGACAGTAACCTCCACGCGCATTACATCAGGTGTGTGTGCGTGTAACCTCCTCGCCACGTGCAATATTTATGTGCAATATTTATGCAACTTGGCTAATCGAGACAAAGGAAGGGACGTAGGGATAAGCGGGGGACAATGGGTGGACAGGCCTGTGCTGGTCAGAACCAGCCACAAGTGATGGGAGGGCAGGGGTTCCCCCACGTTGTGGTCGTCTCCGTCTGTGTCATCATCCGTCCGTGTCGTCATTGTCGTCGCGGTCGGGGAGGTAGTCAAAGGGAAGGGGAAAATCCCCCGACGACGACCCAGAGCTCACCATTAGTTTCAGGGAGAAAAACTCCCCTAATCACGGGCCAAACCACGAGAAGGTTGCGACTTGGAATTTCATGGCCCAGAGCGGAGCTAAAGAGCAGAAAAAAGCACAGCTAATAACCGTGTCAAGGCTCTAATCTCACATTGAACCTAGAACCTAGTACTTTCTGAACATCGACTCCTCAGGCTGCACGACGGAACAGACGGAGTCAACACTGAGATGATGAAGCAGGACAGAATAAAGAGAGAACTAAACCTTCGGAGAGAACAAACATTAAACAAAAAAATGAATAGAATAAAAAACACAAAAACTTGAACAGCAACCCCAAAACAGCAGCTAACTCGGTACTGAGGAGGCCCAATGAGCCCCCGAGACAAGAAGCGCGGACACACACGTCCACACGAGACCACAGCAACAACAGAACCGACTGGGAGGTGAGACTCTCCCGCCGTGTGCGTGTAGTATGAGGTCAAAAGGTGCGGGGCGGCGTCGGTCATATCGAAGCTGGACGCAAGGTGCCAATTGACGTTTTTTAAATTGTGTTGATGGCCAGTGGCGCAGTGCTTTTAGGTGTGTTAATTATTGGTTTGCGAGTAATATATGAATATAGGTAGTGAGGCTCATCGTGACGACACTATATTGTTTGCAAATATCACGTTTTCAGGGATTTCTTTTCCTATGGACTAACTGTAAAATGGTGCATTTCACTTCAAAAAGCTTTATACTTGCAATAGATACTGTGATCTCGCAATCGATCACCAGTGGCATTGCCATGTTTGCATTGCTGTATGAAGATGTCATAAGTCAGCCATTTTATCGAGACAATTGTAACAACGTAACCTGAAGCAAGAGTTGTTTTGAGTTGACCAATCGATCTACATGCAGGCGCGGAAGGAAACGTAGGAAGGAATGTTTCCAAACAGAGGATTAGAAGAGGAACTCGCAACAAACGTTTGCGATTGAAGGTAAAGCGTAAATGGGTTATCAAAGACTGGCTGAGGGAAAGGTATTGTATGACGCTTGAACCGCACCCCGCCCTGATACATCATATATTAATCTGTCCCGGGTCTACGACTACGCCTCGACCAACTGCTGACACTGTGACAGTAAAAAAATCCAGGAAAGAGCTCACCTTGGAATCTCGCAATTTGCGTGTTCGCCTAGACTACCCTCAAGTGTCCAAAAAAAAGTCGTCTAAAAACGTGAAACAGCTCATCTCCACAAAGACGAGACAAGACGCACACGTTCCTAAGCAGAAGGCAAATCATCGAACAAATTTTAAAATTGAAAAACCTCCGCAACAACTGCCCACAAAAATTACAAAATCATGAAGAATGAGTCAAACACTAACGCCCCTTACAAATCAATATACGCATGGACTTCGGGCTATCAAAGATTTACTTAATTTTCAGTTAGACTGTAGGATATTGGAAGGTCACGAGGTGTTATGTAGCTTCAATCCTTTGATTTCAAGAATAATAGCATACTAAAATTTGCCGTACTGAATATAATTTATTTTGTAATCAATTTGTTCTCTTTAATTTTTATACCCGTATCTTGCCATAAAAAAATAAACTCCAGTCAATCAATCAAACGTCTTAGTTGATGTGAACCCCCCTACCGACCCCTCACTTCGGTCCCTACTACGAACGAGTGAAACAACACTCCTTACACGATAGGGGGCTCCAAGCACTAGCTTTCCTAAAAAGGGGCACACGGAAATCGCCACCCCACAGCTCCGAAACCGGGCCCTCCCATGGACCAAGGATGGTAGGTGTCCCCAATGACACGTCCTCTCCCCAACGGCAACACAACCACATCGAAGAATATATACATTCAACTCGACCCGAGCCGCGACATCGCAGTCCCGGATAGAAGAATATGTGCCCCACCCCGTCCAACCATCCCAAGACGTCTAAAGATCCACCCAAGTTGACCACATGTGGAAAAATAATACTAGTACAGTTAGGCCTATATGTATCATGGAAGTTGACCACGTAATAAACTGAAAGTTGTTCAATATGATTGAACACAATTTCGAAATCTTTGCCAATCTTAAAGTTATTACCTATCAACCGAACACACCAAAGTCCACTTCACAATCATGGAGAGACTTAACGACCCCGGGAATTCAACTGAGAGAGTGCTTAACCAAGGCAGCAACTGTAACCGGAATATACGCACACATCCTTATAAACTGAAAATATCAGTTTACGGAATGAATGAAGACATGAAAGAATGAAAAGAACACAAACTTCTTACACAATCATGGAGGAGAGACATGCAGCAATGGTAACGAGCAAAGGTTACACAATGACAACATGGTATAAAGTGAGTCATGGAAGTAATTAACCCGAGAACAAGCCAAAGCTTCGATAAGTATTCATCGATGAAATCGCAGCAAACAAACTCATCATTTAAGATGCTGGATGGAGCCACGCTTCTTGATGGAAGAGGGGATTGTCGACTGGGTCTGAAAGATTGGGGGAAAGTGCGCACACACGTAGTTGAAGTTGTGGAAGAGAAATATCTGGGGAACTCGGCTCAATGATCGATGCAACTGGTGGACCCGATTGGTATCAACATCCGGTAATGATTCGTTCAGATTACAGCGAAGACGAACCAAAATGTTTCACCTGACGATTATGACGTCTCGTCGTAGCTACTCGACATGGTCACCAACCTACATGAAAAAATATTTAGAATAGTATACTACGTACCATAGACATTGGTGAGCATATCTAAATATTGCTTGATGTGCGAGTACCACGGACGTTGGTGGGCATATGTAAATATTGTTGATGTGCGGACGTACCACGGACATTGGTGGGCATAGGTTAATATGATGTACTAAGGTAGGATATACATTACAACTGATAGCGATATAATTGCATAGTGCTGAAACGCTGCATTCTTTAAGCATCAATCCCACCACTCAGTGTTTCTCTGCCAATCGCTATGGTAGTTTAGCATTAAATATGGAAAGGTTACAAGTTACCCAGTATTCAGATTGGCCCTATATACCTATGCAAAATAGATGGAACTAAATTTAAAAAATTAAATCATCCATCTCAGACGGGTATCGAACGTAGATGTGTCGAATTGGTCTTGAAGTACATGTACCTGATTCAGGGTTTACTGTTTTGTTGATTGCAGTAGATACAGATTCTTTTATGTGTACCCCGGTAACAGAGAAATAGCTCGTCCGCAGGGATCAATAAGGTTTGCGTGCAGGTCCAAAGTTCTATCACTTGCTCACGGCCTGGGGTTGCAAGTGATTCGGTGAAACGGGGATTTACTGGCCTCTCTTGAATCCGCTCAGGACAGTAAAGACAGCATGGCCAAAGCAACTATTGTCTGTGGAAGACTTAAATATTCAAAGTGGGATGGCAGCACTAACCCCATCCTTTTTAAATTCAATATCAACTCACTATGTCACTGATTTTTTTAACCACCTTTTACAGCAGTTGGTTCCCCACGCGGACTCGGAACACAACCAAACCAGTTCAGTGCTGACTTGTTCCTGGTGCAACGACCCATCAATAATAAGTCGATAACAGTAATTCCGGGGGGGGTAAAATTAAGTGACCACTTAGTTCGATCCAGCGCCACCCTCCAACTAGCAATGCCGAAACTAAGAATCTGAACGTCGAGGTGTGAAACTACAAACATGAACAAACTACAAGTGCGAAAAGAAGGACAAGAAAGTCGAGAAGTGGGAACGCTACAGCAAAATGCGTAACATAGTGAAAATTGAATGAATTGAGAAAAGCACACGCATGAGCCTATGTGGAAGCTAGGCGACGGCACAGTCGAAAAACTCTGGGGGTAGGTACAAAGCAAAAGTGGCAGCTCCGCATCCCCCACCACTTCTCAATAAATGGATGATAACATTCGCAATCCACAAATCATCTCCGAGGCTTTCCAGACGAAATTTAAAAAAAAAAAAATTTCTCCTCGCTGACTTCAAACAACAATCTCTGCCTCCACTATTTTTCCAAAGCATTCAAAAACCTCCTCTTCACTAACTCGCCCCAATTCTCACAAAAAACAAAATTTGTCTGAGGAAGGACCTTCGTCGCGAACCGGGAGCTAGAGCTCCCCACACGAGGACTCCGACACCGCCAGCGACACAGGCCGGGGCCTGATTGCCATGGATTTCGGCCGGATTCAGGGCCTCGGTCAGCGCCACTACACTACTCTTGTACTAGAGGGACCACGAAATGAATAGCAAATGACAGCGTAACTGAGGAAAACTACGTGGATTAGTGGTTTAGTGCTACAAAAACTAGATGCAACAAAACACATAATAACGTGAAATGCATGTCCAACCAAGCGTCCAATATCTCATCAAGCCGCGATGAAGTCAGCTGCGGCACCCCTGACAATGTAATAATAAATCAACCATGTGGAAGCAACCTTGAAACATGACTTTATAGAAAATCGCGGCTTCTTCTCCGTCACTTGATATCAATAATCCAACACATTTGAGTTTGAATTGGATTCTGACAAATAGTAGTATAGCACATGACAGATGAAGTCTAAGTACCGGTACCAAAAGGCATGGAAGGTCTTTTTGGGGGGACCACATGCCAATGTTATTAATTGAACTTGTATAAGGAAAAAGGCCCAATGTTGGGAAAAACAAAAAACATTTAAGTTAAAAACACAGAAGAAAACTATGGAGTTTTTATATTAGCAAACTTGGGTGAACGGTTACAGTTTTACGTCCCACTCCATGTTTAAAAACAGCTGTTAAGATGCTTCAACTGCAGCGGGAACAAAGCAAAGTGCTTGGAAAAACCAGCAACCCGCCACCTTTAGTCTGACCAATGTCCAACCCAGCAATGACGAGGAATCTAATGAATGAAGAGATGGAAACCAGCAATGCTAACCTACTTTGTGGTAAAAATTGTAACCAGACAAGAAAAGACATTGTAACTTCAAAATTTGGAACTTACAGTGCTTACAACTGGAACATGCATAGGTTCACAATTTTTTGTCTATAATTTGTTGTAAAATAATCCGCATATGGGTGTGTGTGTAAGTGTGTAGTATAGTAGGACGGTATCTCTGTTGTTGTACACGAAATTATTATAAAAGTAGTGCCCAAAAACAATTTGTCTGGAAAGATGCGGCTTTCCGAGTCCGAGTCCTCTCCGGTGTTTTCACTTCACTGGCTAGAAGAAAAGGCTAAAGTAAAAGCAAACAGTAATGCTGAATTTGTTATTCACATGTGACTTGCAAAGTGTATTATATACACCGTGCTCGAAAGTGTCAAGCTTTTTCTACAGCTGTAAGAGGTGTAGTTCTAACATGACAGTGTACGACCAGACATCTCATGATGGATTTTGCTACTTCAGGTGTGAGACCAATAGCAATTTTCAAGCAATTTTTCTTTTACCATGGACTAGCTGTAAAATGGTGCATTTTACCTCAAAGCAATACTTGTAAATAAATACCGTTGCCATGTAAATCGATCGCAAGTCTGGCATGCCTGCATTGTATTGCTGTATGAATAAGTTATTAAGTTAGCCATTTTATTCCAGACAAAACTTTTGAATCTGTAAATCTTGATGCATGGGAGGTTAAAAAGTACTATATGAAATGTTTCAGTTGTTTAAACATACTGGTAGTTTATGCAAAAATAGAACAACAATCTGTTCCTTGTGAATCGTCCATAGAATTTTATTAAACCTAAAGTCAGGATACCCTATTCAATTAACTAATGGTTGTCCGTCAATCTATATTAAACAGCACACCAGCACAGTTAAACACAACAAAAAAAACATCACAGAAACCAGCACCACTATAGGGTGTCAAACCTATACTCTAGCAATGAACAGAAAGCTAACACCGACCAAAGAAAAACTGCACAACCTGTGTGGACGGAATAGACGGGAGAACAAACACTGAAATCAAGGACGCTTTACTGAGTAAGCAAAACAAAACCTTTCCGTCTCGACAGAACATACATCTCTTAAGGTACAGACATCGAGCTCAACACATTCAGCAGAAACAGGAAAGCAAAGCCCATGTCCTGTGGAGGCCAAACAAGAGCGGAGCTAGTTTTTCATTGGATATTGCTTAACGTGTCATATTAGCAACTGGCTAATCGAGACAAAGGAGGGACGTAAAGAGATAAGCGGGGGCAATGGGGTGGTTCAGGGCCTGTGCTGGTTCAGAACCAATCCCACAAGTGTGGGGCAAAGGGCAGGGGTTCCCTCCACGATGGGTCGTCTCCGTCTGGTGTCATAATCCGTCCGTGTGTCATTGTCGTCGCCCGTCGGGGGGTAGTCAAAGGAAGGGGAAAGTTCCCGACGACGGACCAGAGCTCACCATTACTTTTCAGGGAGGAAAAAAACTCCCTAATCACGGGACCATACCACGAAAAGGTTGCGAGTTGGAAATTTCATGGCCCCAAAGCGGAGCTAGAGCGGAAAAAGCCACAGCTATAAACCGTGTTCAGGCCCTACTCTCACATTGAAACAGAACCTAGTACTTTGAACATCGACTCCTCAGCTGCAAGGACGGAACAGACGGAGTAAAACACCGAGATGATGAGCAGGGACAGAATAAAGATGAGAACTTAACTTCTAGTAGACAGAAAAGACAACCTTCTAGGAGAGAACAAACATTAAACAAAATTATGAATGAGAATGAGAACACAGCAAAACTGAACAGCAACACATTACAGCATCAACAGAAAGCGGATAACTCTGTGTACTGAGGAGCCCAATGAGACCAGAGACAACGAGCGCGGACAACACCACGTCCACACGAGACAAGAACAACACCAGACCGATGGGAGTGGGGGTGAGGACTCTCCGCTGTGTGCGTGGAGGTATTAGTCAAAAGGTGCGGGGCGGCGAGGTCATATCGAAGCGGAAGAGGTGCATTGACGTTTTTTAAATTGTTGTTGATGGCAGTGGCGCCTGTGCTTTTAGTGTGTTATTGATTAGGTTGCGAGTAATATATGAATTATAGGTAGTTGAGGCTTTCATCGTTGACGACCACTTATATTGTCGCAAATATCACATTTTCACGGGATTTTTCTTTGTACTAGGACTAACTGTCACCATGGGCATTTCACATTCAAAAGCAAACTTGCAAATAGATACAGGGACTTCGCCAATCGAGCACCAGTTGGCATGCCATGTTTGCATCCTGTAGAATATGTTCATAAGTCAGCCATTTTTATCGAGACTTGTAAAACTAACTGGGAGCAAGAGTTGTTTGGAGTTGACCATATAGACCTACATGCAGCGGGAAGAAACGTAGGGAAAGTTTCCCAAACAGAGGATTGGAAGAGGAAACTCGAACAAAACGTTTGAGATTGGAAGGTAAATCGTCCATGGTTCTCAAAGACTGGCTGAGGGAAAGGTATTGTATGACAGTTGAACGCCCTGAACGCTAACTGGGGTTGACTTACGCATCGACAATGTTGTGACACTTGGTGACAGTAAAAATCAGAAAGAGCTCCTTTGGAAATCTGCAATTTACGTTTCCTAGAACTCAAGTGCAAAAGTCGTATAAAAAGTAAACAAGCTCATTCCACCAAAAGACGAGACAAGACGAACGTTCCGTAAGCAGAAGGCAAATCCCGACCACAAATTGAAAAAAAAAACCTCCGCCACAACGCAACAAAAAATTACAAAATCATGAAGAATGAGTCACAACTACGTTTTAATTCATTAACGCATGGACTCGGCTACTCAAAGAGTTACTTAATTTTCAGTTTAGACTGTAGGATATGTGAAGGTCACGAGGTGTTGTCTGCTTCAAACCTTGATTTCAAGGAATATTTGCAACTGATATAATTCATTTTTGTTAATCAATTTGTTCTACTTTTACATTTGCATAAAAAATAACTCAGTTCAAATAACGTATAAGCTAAATAAACATAATAATATAATATATAATAAACACTTAACAC
This sequence comes from Sweltsa coloradensis, assembly GCA_024449915.1. Taxonomy (NCBI): domain Eukaryota; kingdom Metazoa; phylum Arthropoda; class Insecta; order Plecoptera; family Chloroperlidae; genus Sweltsa; species Sweltsa coloradensis. The sequence goes on from JAMZAV010003444.1 coordinate 69,120, forward strand.
GAAGGGAGGGCTGCACTACTTAAAAAAGGGCAAGAAAAATCGCCACCGCTCGAAATTTTGCGACCCAAGATGGTCTATGGACCGTCCTCGGCCACAAACAAATCGAAGAATATTCATCAACTGCCGATGCGACGACATGGTCCGGCTAGAAGAATATTATGCCCCCTGTCCACCATCCCAAGACGTCTAAAGATCCCCCAAGTTGACAACATGTGAAAATATTAGACAGGTATATGTATCATGGAAGTTGAAAACTCGTAATAAAACTTTGAAAGTTGTTCAATTATATTGAACACAATTTTGAATCTTGCTCAATTCTTAAAGTATACCCTATCAAACCGACACACCACAAGTCCACTTCACATCATGGATAGACTTAACGATGACTTCCAAACTGAGAGAGTGCTTAACCAAGGTCAGCACCTGTAAACCCGGGAATATCCGCACAAACCTTCTAAACTGAAATATCAGTTTACGTGAATGAATGAAGAATGAAAGAATGAAAGAACACAAACTTCTTACACAATCATGGAGGAAGAGAGACATGCAAGCAAGGCTAACGAGCCAAAAGGTACACAATTGACGACATGGTATAAGTGAGTCAATGGAAGTCAGTAACCGAGAGAAGCCAAGATTCGATAAGTATCTCATCGTGAAATCGAGCAAACAACTTATCTTCAAAGATGCTGGCGGTTCGCACGTCTTGTGGAAGAGGGGATTTGATCGACTGGGTCTGAAGATTGGGGAAAGTGCGTCACACACATAGTTGAAGTTGTGGAAGAGAGTTTTTGTGGGGAACTCGGCTCAATGATCGATCAACTGTTGAACTGATTGGTGATCAACATCGGTAAGATTGGCAGATTCCAGCGAAGACGGAAAAAAAAAGTATCACCTAACGATTATGACGTCCTCGCCGTACCTCTCGACATGGTCCATCACACCTTCATGTAAAACACGATTAGAATAGTACTTACTAGGTACTATGGACATTCGTGGAGGCATAGGTAATATTGCTTGATGTGCGAGTACCACGGACATCTGGTGGGCATATGAAAATATGTTTGATGTGCGACGTACCCACGGACAAATTGGTTGGGAGTATGTAAAAATTGTTGTGCATCCACTAAGAAATAATAGCTCAAAGTGTACCTACGGAAAAGATAGGCCTAAGGAGAATGCATTGGCCCTAAAATATGCATAACCTACTTACTAGATAAGTTAGATAAGGTTTTGAGAAAAACTATTATTCTTTAAAAACAGTTTAGACAGATATAGCCAGTTTAGATAAATATAACCTTTTCTTTAGATTATTTAAGAGATTGAACCACCATCAACAAGCTTGCATTTATGGGCAAGTGGTCATTCATAAAAATAAAGCCACTAATTTCTGGGGGGAGAGTGATTTTTTTTTAAACTATTTTACCGGGACTCACCATAAGTGATAGGGGGGCGCGTGGGGGGGGCATTGCGGAGAAATGGAGAACACATATATTGGGATACATTGATTATTTTTTTAGTTGAAGTGAGGAATTGTATCGGTGTACGTTATAGACGGCTAATCGCGATGCGCGCACAGTATGTTTACAGCTAGCATTATTTCCAGAAGGCCTTACAGTAAGATGACTGGTGCGAAAGAAGAATGCTGCAACAACCTCTTACTGAACTTTGCGAAAAAGTTAAGGCAATTCAAGACAACTTTGTTTCAAGACGTACGTTTAAGACGAAAGTCTCGATGGGAAAATCTCAAATTCGCAGGCGATTACTAGTGCGTAAAGTTCAGAAAAATTCAAGATGACATTACATTCAATGAATGGCGTTGTGTTTATTAAAATAAGATATCTCAAATTCTGTATCACATTTTCGGCCAACCTTCTGTAAAAGGGACAAACAAAGAAGAACGGACAAACTTGATTCCCAGTTTAGAAAAAATTGGCATCTTACACAGAATAAATAAGGACATCACTCGCCTCATTGACAACGCCCGCAGCCTACTAATAGCACAAGAAAAACAGGTAATATCTCAGAATCCAGACAAGGACTATGCCCAAATGAAGCCAAACATGATATGAAGAAGAATCTTTTCAAAATTTGCACCAGGATTTGTTGGAAAAATTTAAGAAAAACCCCCAAAGTAAGAAAATAAGTGGAAACGTCGTGTACTTCATCTGTTTCAGGTGACGCCGGAAAATAAAAAAAAAATAGGGAAACATATGGTGTGGGTGCTGATAGATGAATCTGCACGACATGATGTTGAGAGTGTCGCCGAGCCATGGCTGGGACCCCGGTACCCGAACGTGCGGTGATAGAATTGACGCACATTTGTGGGGATGGGCCACGAAACGCTCTTCGGGCAACTTTGAGATAATAAGGTAATGTTCGAGTAATAGTTTAAGGAAAGCGCGCCTACAAGCACGCGACACCCTCGCCAACAAAGCTGAAGCAGATGACCCGGACAACAGCCAACAGCCCAGCCAAAATGCACTCCCACTAATTGAAAGAAGGAGAAAAGAAATCAAGATTTGTAGGCTGTGTTGCATGGCAAACCCGGACACATTTCCCTGAAGGGGGAGACCTCTGCCTTAGGGGGAAACCAGATATTGCTCATCAATTTCACAACTTCATTTGCCGGCAAATGAGTCGGTTTACAGATAATATATGAAAAGGACATAGGTTGCGCACAGGATATACATTAACGCCACACCATCACCACCTGTTGTGTCGGCATATCTTTCAAAGTGGTGACTGAAGGCATAGAATGTCCACCGACCATTTGCATTGAGGAATCTTCTCACATACCATGTTGTAGATGGACAGGCTGTAGTTGTTTGGGCTTTGGGTAAACCTGCAAAAACACAACAATTATTTCGGGACCTCGCACTTCGCCTCACAGACTAGAATCCCAAATATAGCATACCATACAGAAGGGCACACTATTGTTTGACGGATACCGTTTCGAAAGTCTTATAATCCGGGTATAGCAGCAAGCGTAAAAAGTTCCGCTGCTATTCAAAGAATCATCATAAGTACTCTTGCCAAAAGATTGGGAGAACTCATGACTCTTGGGGAAAAAGAAGGCTGATTAGCCAGTTTCTCAGTCTCCAGCTGACACCACACATCTAGGTGTATGTTTTTTTTTTTTGTTTTTTTTTTTTTTTTTTTTTTTTTTTTTTTTTTTTTTTTTTTTTTTTTTTTTTTTTTTTTTTTTTTTTTTTTTTTTTTTTAGTCTATATAGTTGAATGTTGCAATTGTTTTAGTGCTGCCGTAGCTATAGAGACAGCGAAGGGTTGTGTTTTCGCCCCCCGTTCTAAAAAGTACATCTGCGAGGAAGTGGTCCGTGTTGGGGGCCCATTGTTTTGTGATATACATGTGGATCTACTTTTGTGTGTTTCACTAAGATTGAAATGTTATGGGTGGACTGTACCCTATAATCGCACAAGGACAAACAACGAAGATAATGGTGACGCTGCAAGAAGATCTGGACTCAGTTTCTCGATGTGTACTGAAAATCCGATGAAACTTAACAGTAAAAAAAATGCACCCTACTAGTTGTAAAACCCGGGCTACCAAACCTTTTAATAGCAGATAAGTCATTCGTGGAGAAACTCTTCAATCAACCGAATCCATTAAATTGTTAGGTATTACCATAACAAGGGATTTGCTTGGAAACCTTCACACTGAAAATCATATGCGTAAATGTTCACCAAGTAATAGGATTCATCCACAGAAATTTAAAATGCTAGCCAAACAAAGAGTGCGCAGAATAGCGATCTGGCGCTTTGTGAGGCCAGTTTTGGTGTATGGAAGCGCCTGCCGGCACCCGACCACAGCAACAAACATACACAAATTAGAAGTAATGCAAAACAGGGCTACAAAAAATGGTGTATAGGATATTTTATAGGACAGAGATTAGTACGCAGAAGATAGAAGGACAGTCTAAATATAATAGCATTGAAGGTTTTTTCTCAAGGTTATGACATCTGTTCCTACATAAGGGCATGAGTAGACAAATTGATCTGGATCCTCTCGAACGACTATCGCTGGACTACAGGGGAGTTCAACCTGGGGCGAGGACCAGCCAAGGGAGTTATCTCCGGCCATCTCGATCCAACACAGGGTTCTATCAAAAACTCCATTTACCACGTGCCTCGCGGATTGAACTCTCTCCCTACTGAAAGTAAAAACTTGACTGGCGTGTGAATTTAACAGGGCTATAGGTAGGAACTTTTAAGTAGGTCAACATGAACCTGGAAGGACAGTTTTAGCATGTGTAAGCTACCGCAATTCTATTAAAAAATTGTCATTTTTCTTATTTCTAACGAACACTATCAATTTAATCGTTGTATTTTTTTTCCCCCTTATCATTTCCCATTAGGAATTTATTTTTTATGTTATTACTCAATATCGACCAGATAATCATTTGTATTACAAATGTATCTAGTTGGCCTTATCCGTTTCATAAATTTGTGTCTTCTTAATTGAAGGATATTCATTTCTAATTTTTTTTCTTTCTTTTTATCTCATCACTTGTCATCAAAAGATATGCTTTCTGACATGTAAGTTTTGTTAGTTTTAGTTTTTGTTAGATTTGGTTTTTATTACGATGGATGTAGACAAAATGTGTAAGGACTTTCTGGTGGCTTCCTGCAACCACTTCATTATTGCTAAGTAGATACATATTAGTAATGTTTGCCTATGAATAAAATAATAATAATAATAATAATATGGATACGAACTTACACACACTTCTTGGTACTTGCAGATAAAAAGACGCTGACGAAAATCGAAGTAGCAAGAAAGAAGCTTGCTATAACAGGGACAGAAATCAAGTTCTCTAGAGGTGGATGAAAACTTCTATACATACCTAGCCAGACGGAAGAGAAATATACCCAGCTAGGGGTTATCGGTCTTATTCATGTTCAATATCCTACAATCACGGATTATCGTTTCAAGGTAAGGCCCGGCCGTACTCATATCAAATTCAGATTGTCAATGTTATTCTTTGTTTTCTATAACTAGGTACTAAACAAAAAGTCTTTAACCTTTTAGGTCATTTGTTTGGATTTTATCTAGGATTGACATTTTGCCACATACGACCCCTATCAAAAGTCATTCGTCCATACCACCTCCCTTACTTTTTCTATCACTTTCCCCCTCGGCCCTCCCCCAAATTTTGGTAATAAAAAAAAGATATATATATATAAAATACTGCTTGGTCTTTTAGGTAATTTCGATCGGTTCTCATACGATCTTGACAACTGTTTTCTTCCACCACACCCCCCACCCTCCTGGCCACTATTCCCCAGGATCAACTTCCCCCCAAAAGTTTTCTGAAAAAATTAAATCCCCCAACATTTTTAATATCCCAAAAAAAAACGCCATTTATCAAGATTGATTTCCATTCTAATTGCCATCGTCCTCACACCCGGAAGTGCAGACAACCCAGCCTACCGGTAAAACAACTGGGATACAAACAATGAAAATTGGCCAGCCTCTTCCATACCACCCTCTCCCCATCTTCCTCAAGACATACACCCCACCACCCCAGAAGGCCATCGACCAGATGGTGAATCAAATACTCACCGCCATCCAGGACGGCCGAAGAAGGAAGCTGCCGGTCCCAGCCTTCTAGCACAAAACCGCCCAACCACACAAATTCCCACCCACATATCATACGCCTCATCAAAATTAAGATCAAAACCAGGAGCACATGGATGCAGCTCAACCACCCCGACCGCACATGATACGAAATTATTCAAAGACATAAGGAACAAGGTAAAGTCCAAAATCACCAAAACAACAAAACTGCATCTCTCACAAAAAACTCGCAAAGATGGACTCCACCCGAACCTCGGACACAGCCACCTTCTGGAAGTTGGAAAAAAAAAAATCAAGACCGGGTTCCAGGCCCAGAAAACCACCAGTGGGTAGATGGGACCACACACCACCCTTCATCCCTTTCATTGCAAAGTCTTCTGGGACAACCTAGAAAACATACAACAAATCCCGGAACAGCCAAACTTTTTGCAAAGTCACTCACAACCATGGTCAAAAACATCAAACCAAATTGTCACACCTCTTCATCCCGAATCTCCCCCCCCCCCCCCAACTACTTTGCCTGGAAGAACACAACCTAATCCTCCCCCATCAATAGAGAAGAGTTCAGGACGTCCTGTGCTCTTGGACTACTCCGCCACCTGGTCCGGAGGCAAAACATATGGCTCCTAAAGGCTCCCCCGAACCATGATCGAGCTCCTCTTGCACCTACTACTCTGGCCACACTGGCGCATAGGGCGTACGTACCATGCTCTTCGAACAAGCCCACACTGGTAATGTCCCCCAAACCATCAAAAAAAACCTATCCTCCCCCAAAAATAGAGGCCCGTAAACGCTAGTCCCCACACATTTCGAAAATACTCAAGAAAATCATAGTCCGTAAGACTCCGGCCCCACATAAACACAGAAAACCTCATCCCCCCTCCAGGCAGGCTTCGGCCAAAAATAACACCAATTGCCCTCATCCTCCGCGTCATCACAGCCCTGGAGCCAAAATCTGAATGAAAGACGCATCACACTCGCCACTCGTCGCCATGATGGACAAAACAAATTATGAAAGGTTGAAATATCAGAGGGAAAAACATAAGCACAAAGAGTCAGGGGTACAAACTGCAAAAGAAAAAGGACAACCCAGCTTACTTAAAGAAACAAAACTATGAATCCAACACAGAAATTAACTAAAAATAGGATGCTCGTCTTCGAAAGCAAAAATGTCGAGCTGCTGAACGTCAAAAAAATGTCTCCATCTGTAATGGGTAAGTATTCTATTACCAGTAGGGTTGCTTGCAACACCTACACAAAGAGCTCAATAAAACAACAACTTCAGGCACAGAAGCCGGGCACCCTGGTTGTGTGTAGGGGCTCTTATCCCACACTGAACATAACTTAACACTTTCCGAACATCAACCCCCCAGGATGAAATGGCCTCGGCCTAGGCCTAACATGACACTTTAATTGAGAAAACTATAGCTATAGTAAAAAATATCAAACAACACTAATCATTGTCAAAACGACATCAGAGTGGAATTATTAAAAATTTAAATAATAATAATAAAATTTACAAAATAAACAGTTTCGAGCAGAGCTTTCTTTGTGGGCTGATACGTTACGTTCAAAGTTACCCATACAGATGTTGATTCATTATTGCAAAAGCAAGGTCATAAACACCACCCAAGATCAGCAAAATCTCTGTTAAAAATCCCGAAAATTACAGCATTGATGGAAGATCTTCCGGGTGGAATTGAGTATTGGATGTAAGGCCCTTTTTGTATTGAGACAATTTGGTGATGCAAGTCGGTTTGCAGAACGTCCATAGTGAAATTGAACCGTACGACGTTATGAAGGCTTAAGGTAATGTGAAGTGCAATTTCTCTAACAGCTCAAGCAAACGAATGCCTACTGGTCTAATTGCTTTCGGACGTAAGAAATAACGAAATTTAAAAGGGGCATCAAAAACTGCATAAAATGCATGCAACGACGCCACATAATTAGGCATCAAGTAATTCCTTCTAGTGAGTAATGATGGTTCTCCTGCTTCGCTGTATAGAAACTAAGGAACAGGGCTGGTTCGGAATCCGCCTGTTGACAATCGAATACCAGTGTGGTATACTGTATCCAACGTCCTAATGTATGAAGGCCTAGGAGAGTTGTAAATAAAGCTAGAAAAGTCCAATTTTGAGCGGATGAGTGCTATGTATAATTGCAGCATGATAGTTCGGTCTGCACCCCATGAAGTATTGCTGAGAGCACGGAGAATAATAATACATTCATCATATCTGATATTCTGCTATATTGATTCCATCTCAAAATCACTCTCATCCCTCTATTTTGTAATTTTTGTAATATATCCAAATCTCTCTCATTTCTACCCCACAGGAGTGTGCAACAAAATTCTGTATGAGGAGCTATGATTGTCTTGTAAATAAGTGTTCTAACCCAAGGGGAGACAAAAGAACCAACCCTTGACAGAAATCCAATTTTTTTCTTAATTTTTTTAGCTATATAATTTACATATATATATATATATATATATATATATATATATATATTCAACTTGGCTAATCGAGACGAAGGGAGGGACGTAAGGGATGACGCGGGGAGACAAGGGGTGGACAGGCCTGTGCTCGTCAGAACCAGCAACAAGCATATGGGGAGGGCAAGGGTTCCCCCACGTCGTGGTCGTCTCCGTCTGTGTCATCATCCGTACGTGTTGTCTTTGTCGTCGCCGTCGGGGAGGTAGTCAAAGGGAAGGGGTTCCCCGACGACGACTCAGAGCTCGCCATTAGTTTCAGGGAGTGAAACTCCCCTATTCACGGGCCAAACCGCGAGATGGTGGCGAGTTGGAATTTGAAGGCTCCATCACCCTGTCAGCCCCTCTCCAACGCGTTTTTCTCAGAGCACTTTGTTTTGACACATTTACGTAGGGTGTCCGGTCCAGATGGCATTCCTGCCAGGATTCTACACAAATGAGCTGTTGCCATCGCTCCCTCCCTGGCAAGTTTATTTAACGTCTCATTGGCCTCGGCCTGTATACCTCTCGATTGGAAAAACGCAAATATTGTTCCCGTATTCAAATCAGGTGTAAAGAAAGATGTTAACAATTACAGACCTATGGCTCTGACTTCAGTTGGTTGTAAATAACTTGAAAAAATGCTTTCTTATTCGATTCTAGAACATTTTCAAACCAACGGCCTGATAAACAAAAACCAGCATGGCTTTCTCCCTAAGAGATCATGTAACACTATGCGTTTACAACTTATAGAGGACCGGCAATGCATACTAAATAAACCTTGTCCCCCCCCCCGCGCCTCCCCTTACGTTCCTCCTCCCTGGAAAGAAGTATACATGGTGGTAACTCACACTTGTAGAAATTGTTTTATCTTGGAGGCGCTAATAATCTTAGCTGTTAAAGCGTCCTAAAAATACTAATATATATATATAAACACGTGAAAACATAATAAAAAAAACACAATCTTGAAACAATAAAAAGAAATTATCGAATGGGGATCGAACCCGAAACGTACTACTCCGTATAAATATAATTATTTAAATCAAAGATTCTTCGGTATTTAACAGTTGTCTGTTATAGTGCAATAAACGATGACGCCATACATAGCATTGTAATGATTCAAATGGTGTCTTGCAATTGTTTTGGATTGGATATTGCTTAACGTCTCATATTTATGCAACTTGGCTAATCTTGACGAAGGGAGGGACGTAAGGGATGACGCGGGGAGACAAGAGGTGGACAGGCCTGTGCTGGTCAGAACCAGCAAACCAGCCAACTTGAAGCTACCAATGCGGTACGTAATGAAAGTATGAAAGGAGAAGCTGTATAGAGTAGGCATATGAGTAATTGTAATATCAATACCACAATCACTGGAGACGGTTCGTGAATGTGTCGCGGCCACCACGTCTCGCTTCGGTGAAATAACCGTGATAGCTGTCAATACCGGTAAAATTTTAGACACAAAAATAATTCCAAGCAGTGCCATTGTTCTCTACATGCAAGTATGGACCAAAAGTCAAAAGAGTTTCAAAAGTGGGAGAAAGAGCATAAACCTAGTTGCAAGATTAATACCGGTACATCGGGCGGTATGGAAGTTTCCGGTGCTGTCAACATTTTCAAGCGTTCTGAAAAAACTAATAGGGTTTTAGATAAACACTGCAGCCCAGTAATTGTTACTAAACTCTCGCCGTAGGAAGCCAGCTTAAATGTCTCGTTTGAAATTTTGTGACTAAAGCTAAGTGATCATATACCATTGCTTATAACCAAGATGGTTGTGAAGGACCTTACGCCGATACGACATGTGGATTGTGCGGATTTTAGGATCTCTTGGCGTTTATTGGGCCCAATTATGTTGTGCAATCTAGGCAAAACTATAACAGCTAATATAAACCCACTGTACAATCAAGAGAAACAAATAATCCTGCCCACAGGGGCAGAGAACCAGCCAACCTATAAGACAGGTCCACCACAACTTAAGCTAACAATTGGTAGATGTATTGCAAAACAGAGTGCTAAAAATATGCAAACAAAATTAATGCTGCAGTGTATATGGCCAATGAATGAACACAGTGTGAATTTGCAACTTCTTAAAATCTAAAATGACATGCTAATAATAGTAATATTTGTTTCATGTGGATTTCAAATCTCTATAAAACACAATACTCTCTCACTCTCGAACACGTACATAACGTTACGCCAAACCATGGCAACAAGTGTTGGCAGATAAGTTTTTGAGTCTCTCATTTTCATATATAAAAATTTCTCAACCTTCAGATAATTCTAGCCGCCAACTTCAACTCTCTACCCACCGCGTGTTTTTATCTTTAAATTATCTTAATCAAGTGCTTTATTCCAATTTTAGTCATTTTCATTGTTTCTCCGCATTGGCAAAACTTCGTATACCAGCAAAACCATGACAGCCACTACCAACGCTACAGACTAAAACTCCCCCAGAACTGTCAAGGAACTGGCAGAACTTCACTACAGGCTTTGAGGGTTCCTTTTTGGTGCAACTGGCCACGTTACAGGTGACCCTGATGGCGCAGACAAGCCTCCTAGCCACCAAGTCCGGCTTGGCGACCAACGTCTCCAGCAACCACCCCCGGAGCGACGCCCCGTCTCCACAAAAAATACGACATCGCTCGCCTCACGACGGCGTCCTACGGGCACTCGAACCGACTCGACGCTCATGAACAGTACATCAGGCGTAACTGCCTGCTAGTGCATGGCCTCCCTGAACGGCCAAATGAGGATGTACTCGACACCGTCCTCCACTGTGTAAATAATACATCCAAGACCATTTTTGAATTCCAAGGCTGCTTCTATCATGGTTGCCCCAGTGCTTCCCACAACAAGGCACAATCACCAGAGCCACCACAAATGAGACAATGGGTGACAAGCTTGAAGCTACGCAACATAAGATTGCTATACTGAGAGCGGCTGGTTATAATGTTGTTGAGATGTGGGAGTGTGAGTGAAATGCACAGAAAGTAAGGAACCATGCTCTAGACACTTTCCTCAGGGAGCATCCTAGTCGCCACGACATGCCCTTGAATCCCCGCGATGCATTTTATGGCGGACGTACAAATTGCACCAAGGTATACTATGCTTGTAAACCTCGTAAAGTCATTAAATACTTTGATATTTGTTCTCTCTACCCATGGGTAAATAAATATGGAAGATACCCAGTAGGTCACCCCACAATAAACGTGGGTAAAGATTGTGCAAAACTGGTTGGAAATGAACTGAACAACTTGAGTCGTGTAGAAGGTATAATAAAGTGCACTGTTATACCACCAACTAACTGTATCATCCAGTTCTTCCAAAGAAAATGACTGGGAAGTTAATGTTTGTCTTGTGTAATGAATGTGGTTTGACAAGTTGCCAAACAGAGTGCACTCACAAGGCAGATATGCAAAAAGAACTGACTGGAACTTGGGTTGTGGACGAGGTAAAGAAGGCACTTGAACATGCTATGTCATCACCGAGATTCAAGAGATATGGAATTTTAAGACCAAACAGTATGACCCAAGAACCATTTCAGGGGGTCTCTTTCTGCAGTATGTAAATACTTTCCTGAAACTCAAGGCTAAGGCAAGCGGCTGGCCTACTTGGTGTACGAAGAGATAAGCAAAGATATCTCGACACCATTTTCACATACAACTTCCAGAACTTATATAGGGTAAATCAATGTCTTTCCACTGACATTTACTTCGCTATATGTATCTTGGTTAAATCCCGACCGACCATGATAGAGAGATCATCTTTCTAGAGTTTATATTCGTGTCAGTGTATCCACTCCATATCACAAGAGTTGGCCTGGTCTGCAAGTTCGCGCAGGTGAGATTTCGAAATCTTCTTCACAATAATAATTTGAAGAGAAGGTTGAGCGATTCTGGAACTACAGCTTTGCTGTGAACTGTATCCATTCCTCCAACGAAGTTGTGGCCTGGAGTATTTTAAAGATCGTCCTGTATCTTCATTACAATTCTGTGCATCGATTAATGTTAGTCAAGATTATGGTCTTCATAAGGTATGGAAGGCAAAGGAGCGTCATCATTCTGCTTTGCAATTTCTTCAGCTACGTGACAAGTTGCAGCTCCACAAGGAAATAACAATGTCGACTAATTTTTCTGTCAATGGTACACAAATTCCACCATAATACCAAGTGTTTGTCTATTTTGTGCTTCAAGCGATTACTTCCGTATTTACAAGGCTCAATGTTAACTTTACTAAATACACCATACAGAATTGAGCGTATACACTTCTACCCATGCAGACCCTTCATTGTCCTCCTTTGAATCACCATCAAGATGATATGAGCGAAGCAATCTAAAGTAGCATGATATTCACCTTCTTGTGCTATGAGATCAGTGTTACCAGAAAGACATGTGCGCATAATGCCATCTGTAATTGCCTACAGAAGTACGCGGCTAGGTGTGTTCATGGTTTCTATAATTTTCTCAGTGGTAGATTCCGTGTCTCTTCCTTTCGACAAAACATGCAAGCCTTCCAAACAATGTAATTATTTAGGACGGTAGTGTAATACCTAGTGGTTTTTACTTTCTTTATGCATAGGCCTACGTAATTTTTGTTACCTCCCTAGATGATGTGTCGAGTTATTGTGAATGTTGAATAGCATTTCGTGTGCCATTAAATAGCATCGCAGCCGTTAACATACTCAAATTTGATTGATTTTATCCACAAGCTTGTTATTACGTTCGATTCGCGGCATTCTATTTATAACCTACATCTGCCCATGTCCGAAGTGTGCAATGCCTTATTCGATCCAGAACCAGTCCACCTCCTCCCAACCTCTGAACCAACAGGTGGTCAGAAGCACTATCCAGAACCAGTCCACCTCCTCCCAACCTCCTCCCAACTCAATACCACAACCTCTGAACCGACAGGTTTCCCAATTCAAAATTGTAAAATTTATGCCAATGACCTACCCAAAAACTGTTAAATAAAAAACAAGGACGTCAAAGAAATGGATGGAAAGGAAATAGTATATGCATAGGAAAACCACTAGTTTACGTTCTTATTTGATCTTCATTGAAATGTGTTTAATTTAAGTGTAGGCCTACCTTGTTAACAAACACCTTGTTAAGGTTAAATGTAAAATTTGTAATTTCTAACTTACGTCTTTGATTTTAAATTTGAATCTATCTACATGATTATTTTTGTAAGAATTAAGGCCTAATTTTGGCCTATTTAATATTTTAGGCCTAGTTATAATTAATATTACTATTAAGTCTTACCTCTAATAGGCCTCTAAATCTAAATGGAAAATGTATTATTTAAGTAATAAGGAAATACAAAAAATTGAAATAAACTACCTATTAATTTTTTAAGCATATCTGTAGGGCGATTCAGTAAAAAGATTACTATAGAAAACGATTTATAGCTATATCTAGCTACAGAAGATATCTTATTATGTTAAACATCTGAGGCGACACTAACATAAAAAATGCCATTTTCCAATTTAGCATTCTATTGACAACTCAAGTAGACAACTCATAACTTGCTAGTTGCTTGTAACGCTTTTGAAGAGAAATTTCTTGAGCTCTCTATAGAAAACGATTTCTACAAGTGTTTAATTTAATATATTAATTAATATATTTAATAATTGTTTAATTATTAATTAATAATTAATTGTGTAATTTGTATTAATTGACGTGCTTGTACATAATAGCATTTATTATGTAAGGAAAGAAGCAAGAAATGAATAAATAAATAATTATCTCTGGGCTTCAAGGAAAATTGGAGGAATGCTCAGAACCAGCCAGGTAATCCTAAAGGTATCACGGATCGAAAAAGAGCCATTGGAACTGGGGGCCAGTTCCAATGGCTCTCAGCTAGGAGATTTTGGCTAGTATTGTATAAAAGAAGAGCCATTGAAACTTGAGCCACAGCTAGGTTATCCTGAGGTATCACGGATCGAAAAAGGGAAGAACTGGGCCCGCAGCCAGGAGATATTTGCGAGTATTGGATAAAAGAAGAGCCATTGAAACCTGAGCCACAGGTAGGTAATTCTGAGGTATCCTGGAACCAAAAATACCCATTAGAACTGGCACTACAGCCAGGAAATCTTAAAGAATCTTTGGACAAGTTAGTTAGTTAGTAATTAGGGTTTAAGGGCACACAACACTAAGGTTATTAGTGCCCGTGTGCTCTTTTAGAGTGATGAGCTATTTATTAAATTCTATCATACAGCTTTGTTGATTTCAGATATTTAAAAACATTGGTTATATTCTCAGATTCATCTGATAAATTTCTTTTAAATTAGGTTTTAGTTTAAAATGATTCCTCTCGTCCATGTGTTGAGGACATTCTACTAAAATGTGCTTGACAGTTAAAATCTCACCACACTGCTCACATGGGGGTGGATCTTTGTCTCTTAAAGGTATGCTTGAGTGAGATGTGTAGTGTCCATTGCGTAGAAGGGTCAGAACAACCTCTTCGCGTCGAGAAGAGCGCCTTGAAGAGAACCAGGTGTAACATAGTCTTTTATTTCACGAAGCTTATTATTTTGCATGATATGCCATTCTTCGCACCACTTTTCTTTAAGTTTGCGTTTGAAGAATGCTTTTAGATCAGGCGTTACAACTAAATGGCAATCAACTTGTGTTTTGTTACCAGCTTCTTTGCACTTTGGTCGGCGACATCATTTCCTAAAATACCAGAATGACCAGGCACCCAACAAAAAAACTATTGATTTTTGTTTTGCAGCAAGTTTCGACAATATTAGGTGTATTTTACTAATTTATGGGTGTGTAGTGTAAATTTGGCAAATAGCATCTAGTCAACTTATAGAATCCGTGCACACTAAGAATTTGGAGTCCTTACTATCAAGAGCAAACAGGAGGCTTTGTAGAATTGTAAACAGTTCTGCATCGTAGACGCTGTATGTGGAATGGAGTTTAAAGTTGAAGTTGTTCCTTGCCGTTTTAAAGGCAGAGCAAACTGAATTGTTCATTTTTGAACAGTCATCATTTTTTTTTTACGTCTGCTTGCTTCCTAGGTCTATTAAAAACGTAGTTAAATCGCTTTATATATGCGAATTCCTTAAATTACGGACTTTAACAGAAAACCAGCATAATTATTAAAGAAAAATGTGCATAAGATAGCTTTCTTCCACTTGTGGGCTAAATAATTCTAAAATGTCGTTTATTTACCACTTGTAGGCTAAAAAATTCCAAAATATCGTTTAATTAAAGAAAACTACGGCGTGGCAGCGAAATTCAAATCTTGTTTCTCACGACGCAAGCTCCCCATGACCAAGGGATGACGCGGGGGGACAAGGGGTGGACAGGCCTGTGCTGGTCAGAACCAGCCACAAGCGTATGGGGAGGGCAGGGGTTCCCCCACGTCGTGGTCGTCTCCGTCTGTGTCATCATCCGTCCGTGTTGTCATAGTCGTCGCCGTCGGGGAGGTAGTCAAAGGGATGGGGAAAGTTCCCCGACGACGACCCAGAGCTCGCCATTAGTTTCACGGAAAAAAACTCCCCCAATCACGGGCCAAACCACGAGAAGGTTTCGAGTTAATATTCCTGACTTGGACCCTCAGGTGTGAGGACTGTCCTAGTTCTTTCTTGAGAAGAGGGTAACTAAACTACTATAAGAAGCACGACTGTGAGCGCATGGAACCGCATAAGTGTTCGAATTGTACTAAGACCTTCTTTACCAAAAACGCTTACACGAAACACGTAACCATGACTGTGGACTCAAGGTGTTCTGTTATAATTTATTGTAGATGGTTATAGATGGTATAATAGTCAAATGTCTTTGGGTATGTAATACCTGGTATTTTTTAGGATAGCATAGGGTGTAAGTCCTAGGCCATTGCCGCTAGGACGTTAAGGTCTTATTGTGATAATATTTCTAATCTACAGGTGGTAATAAGACCAAGGTTTAGGTATACGCTATTCGTCCCAGGCAGCATATGATTACGCTGTGACTGTGGGGAACACTGAGGGGCCCACCATGTTTGTCAGAGATTTGGTGGTCGGGTTATGGGGATCGAGACTCTAGCTAACTTCTCCGTCACCGGCAGAAGAGCCCCCGAAATTGTGCGAACGGGTCGGATGCTCAGAGCGAAGTTGTGCCCACTGAGGTTTTTAGTAATAGTTCGGAAGCCAGCTATGCAATATGGTTTGCACTGATGCACCCCTTTTTTAGGCAGAAATTGCGTTATGCCATTAGATAGAGGCAATAAACTCCAAAATAAATCTGCCAATAACCATGCCTTTTTTGCCTAAGTGGTGCAAACACTGGAGAATTCAATTAAAAATGGTCATTTCTTAAATTATAATTGCACGTTTAAGATTGAAAATAATGCTCATCGTAGTCATTTTTTATGATATTGTAACGTGTGATACATGAAATTAATCACAACAGAACACACTTTTAAAATATATCTTTCCGAATGTGATTTACATTGACTTTAAATGTGAAATAAGTAAATCAATTAGGAGTATCGGTCATATAGAGTTAAGTCGATTTTATTAGGGTGTTTTAGGTTGTTAGCAATGAAATAAACTAATTTAACATTGTGAATTGATATACATGTTTGTGGACTAAAGATATTGCCTATTGAGATTTTCCGAATATCGAATAATAACCACGCAACTAGCATTCATGGTAATCATCGTACCCTTTTAACAGGAACCTAAAATGTTTCATTTGATAAATGCAGCATCAAAGATATATCTGATATTATCAATTCCGACATTATTTTGAAGTATATACTTAGCCGAATGTCATGAATGATCTAATTTTTTATTTCGTGTATTTCATTATGGATAATTCCTATTTTAATATCTTGACTTCCCTTTTTCTCCAATTTCTCATCTTCATGGAGCTATATCATCAAAAGTAATTAACAAATTGTGGTTAGATTTAAACTCTAGTATTAGCAAATTTAAGTATGACACACAACACATGAGACAACCCAACTGTCCCAAACACAGGAAACAAATAATACCAACTCCCAGCCCTAACGGAATCATCGAAACAACACCAAATATGCCAAAAATCCAGCTAGCCTTAAGACCGCAAGAAAGTACCGACATAATAAAGCAAACAAGTCTCACTCCCAACCAAAACAAAAACTTGACGCAAAATGTTCCCGACACAGCTCCAAGGTCAGATACCATCTCAAGTCTGCCCTGGAATGTACAAATGGAGCAAGAAGAAAAGAAGAAACGACGACTACACCAACGGACAACCCAAGCACAGAAGACTTGCAAAGCAAAGTTAAAAACACCTGCCCTGATGAAAAAATGTCCGGTACCGAATCCCTGGACGAAGACGATACAAAAAAGCCAAGAGATACAAAACGTCAATGCCGAACAGTAAGAACAAAATCTAGAAGCTAGAGAGTCGACCCCTTCCAGACCCCTGCAAAAGACCACCAAAAAATAGCAACCAAGCCCACCATGACGAACCTAAATGAATTAATCAAAGCGGCGAATAAAAGTGGTTTGGATAACACCCACCCTCACCCACAAACTCAAAAAGGTAAGTAAATGTTAATTCTTAGAAATGCTGTGACCATTAACGTTAATGGTCTGAAAAACAAAGCGTCTAAAACTCTTTTAAAAGAATACCTGAGGGCAACAGCGATATTTTAGTTTTCTTTTGTCTGAGCAATCTCTTAGTGTCCAAACCATAAAATGAATATCTAAACTCTCTGCACTTTAAGAGGTTACTCAATGACTCCAATGTTGTATTAGAAAAAGATATAGTAATGTTAATTTCGTTCAATCTCAACACGTGTCCAACAAGATGAAACGTCATGTGTGTTAATTTAAAATACCGATGTCAAGTATCACAAGATTTCTTAGTTAACTGATTTGTGATTAACTCATCCACAATAATTGCTCCTTAAATTATATAATTCTTAAGTAATCCGGTTTTCTCATTTTGTCGTGTACCATTACGCTTTCGCGCGCGCCATACAAAGATGAACATGAGAAAGAGATGCGGTAAATATCTTTACAGTGTAGACAAAACAATGCAGAGTAGAAAATGTTCAGATGACAATAAACATAAATTTAAAATGTACTTTCTTGAATCGCACTGGTTATACAAAGAGACCTACCGATGTAAATCAAATAGCTGATACTAAAACTAACCCTACCAATTATTTACGGTAGTGCCAACTGTAGAAATTTAAATTAAATGGAAACTGAAATACAAAAATGAAGATAAAATTGCGATGCCACAGTTAAAGCCTCTGAAACTTGGATAACTGAAGAGTGTGTCTGGATAGATTGTAAGGTTTTTACGCAACCGAAAATTTCTGCGTTGACATAATGCATGATCTTTTTGAAGGGGTGTGCAAGTATGACATGCTACGGATGTTAACCCTGATCGGTCATGAGTCGGATCCCGTCCGACACGGCGAATATTCAAAGTAGGCGCTCGAAATCGTCTCGTAAAAAACGCTTGCTGCCATCTAGCGGGAACCCGTGAACTACTTCAACTTGTTGACTGAACCACCGATTCACCGCATTCTAGAGATGCTTTTGGCAGCAAAATAGATAAATATAAGTAAGGTTGTGTACAGCTGTGAACGAGAAAACACCTTGTGTCAAAGATGGCTTCTTCTTCGCGCAAGAGATTGTTTGACAACGATATAAACGGAGTTTTAGATGATTCTGACGATAGTTATGGTTCCGGGAATAGTGAAATTGATAATCTTAGTTCAAGTAGTGATGATGATAATCAGGATGATGCTGTAAGCGACGTGAAAGTGGGAGTGACAGTGACAATGGGGGCGCCGGTGACGCGGGACCCGATGTTGATGGTTGGAAGAAGTGGTCTGCAAATGATCCAGACTTTCCTAAACTTCCATTCACTGTTCAAAACGAAGGATTTCAGTGTGTTGGGCCTAGGCCTAAAACCGAATTGGAGTGTTTTCAATTGTTTTTTACGGACACGTTGTAGGAGGATATGACAGCCGAGACCAACCGATATGCTGCCGATTTTTTTTTGAAAGAAACCCCTTTATGTAAGCAGTCTGTATGGAATAATTGGAAAGATGTTTCTCTCAAGAAATGAAAGCTTTTCTCGGTGAAACATTGAATATGGCCCTCCATGAAAAACCCAACATCAAGTGTTATTTCTTTGATCAATGGGTTGATAGGCAACCGTTTTTCAAAGAAATTTTCACAAGAACTAGGTACCTGCAGATATTTTGGGCGTTCCACATATATCCACCCCCTACCCAAGCCCGCAGGGGCTCGATCTCGGGGCCATAAGGTAAAAAACGTTGTAGATTACATTGACACCAAGTGCCAGGAAAACTTCATTCCAGGTCAGCAGATAGCCGTTGACGAAAGTACGGTCGGCTTCAAGGGCAGGGTGGTGTTCAAAATGTACAACCCACAGAAACCGACAAAATGGGGACTCCGGGTCTACGTACTAGCAGACTCTGCAACTGGTTATGTAAGTGTTCTGCACCCATACTATGGCTCTGTTACGACTCACGAACTAATTCGCCCAGACCTGTACGCCACTACACGTATTGTGTTGCAGTTGTGCACTACGATATTTCCATCCATCCATTTCCAACATCTTTCCATTGAGCGAGACAATGTTCAATGTACCGCGTAATAATAATAATAATTATAATAATAAATAATATTGGAAACATGGCTCCGTGGACAGCGAACGTCGCAAATTTAAAAATTTAAGAGGCCTCGGGAGTCGTAGACTTCTGCTTCTTCTGCAATAAAATCGTAACAGTTAAAGATAATTACATGAATTTTTTTGTAACATATTAAGGAATATTTTGTTTACGGTTTGCTTTATTCGTTTATTTTTTCCTGTACGTAAAAAAAGAGTTATTTAGTAAAATGTAAATGAGATTGTGGTAATCACAAAAATAAAAAAAGGGATCTATTCATAATATTATACTTAAGAACGTCCCAAAATATCATCGAAATCGGATGTATACTTTGGACGCAAATGCGATAGTAGTTATTGTCAATTTTGTTGCGGGTAGTCTAGCTCCAGGGGCATTTGCTTTCATTTCTCAAGTTTGTCTCGTGGTTCGGTGTAGGAGACTCGCTCTGGGTTCGTCGCTAATCGCCGCTCGCGTGATGTGTGTGTGTTGGTGCGATGAGTCATTGATACACCGATACACCATCTAGCATTGCAATACGGACAATCTGTGTGGTGAAGGCCACGCATACCATTCGACTCCAAAACCCAGAGCTTTCATCTCACTATCGATTTGAAAATTTGATATTTTAATATTACTGTTCCAGGGAACGAATTCCTACTTAGAGAACGCCTAAAGGAGCACGCAACCTCAGGATTTTGCAAATTATAGTTATCATATGCAAACTGATAAATAATTAAAAATGTATTTTACTTTGTGTTTCTAACGCAATCGAAACCTGCTCGAATTTAGAAGTAAACATAAATATCATAAACGTATTGCATCCCTAAAACACTGCTGTTAACATTTTACCGTTTGTGACTTCCGCGTCTTAGGAACCCATTTCAACTTGTTTTTTTTTGGTTAATTTCTATGAATTTGTATAGGTAGCTTTGACAGGAACTTTAAAAAATGAGAATTTGTTTAGAAAGCTGTAATTTCTTATTTTTTAATATGAGAGGTTGTGTGACTAAGTTCCCTTTACGAAGCTCTTTATTTTGTGGAACTTGCCCGTACTGGCCATCAAAGCGTATACTTTGTGCCGTTGTGCGGATACCTTGTGATTCCTTGTTATTACTCTAAATAGTTACTTGTTGCGGAAATGATCTAATTATTGATCTGGGTAACACTGCATGGACGGAGGAAACTTCAAAACTATGTACCCTATATAAAACATTAGCTGAAGAACCGCGGCACAGAAAGGGAGACACGATAGCGGTCAGAACTAGTTTTCAAATTTGTAAAATACGGATGTTGGGAACCACTCATTTGTGGTTCGACAATAGAAGTTGGAATGACATGGGAAAACGTATATTCAACCCTCTACCAAACATTGCTGTGTTCAAGTAAATAATTAATTGTGATAAGTTATGAACACATGTATTTTATTTTAATAAGAAATGTATGTTGGTAAACATAGGTACACAATTGGAAATAGAATAAAATAAAACATAATGGATTATACTGTACTTTAATTTTACCTATCCGAGCAAAAGAGATCTAAACTTGAATAAACAAAGACAACAATACAATCGGTTGACTGTAGTTCATTGTTGTGTCTGCATTTATGTAATTAGATTTATTTAGTTGTCCTCCTTTTCAATCCAATCCAGAACAGTTCATAGCTGGACACATTTGTTGAACAGATAATCCAGAACAATGTCTTTTTTACTGTTGAAAATAGTTTTTCACTACGTTTCTAGAGTCGAGTCATGTTCAGCCAAACAGTTCCAAATGGACAATGAGCCAAACTGATTAAGTTTACGATTATCACGGAAATGTTTAAATCGACCTTTTTTAAAAGTCATCTGGGTCATTAAAGTCCAACTCGCAGCCTTCTCGTGTTTTGGCTTTCACTGAATTCCCTTCTCTAGCTGACTATATATCAGAATGCTCTAAAAAGAACACGCTTAAACATCACCACTCAAAAATGCTTTGTTAAGTGCAATGTTGCTCATACAATATACAATTTTGACAGTTGCACAGAGAGAAACCAAAGGTGAAGACACTATCACTGAGCAACCAACTAAATCTGAATTGTGCAAACAAATGCTGCAGAGAACGATTGGTACCGTCATCGAAGAACGACTTTGTGATTTACGTGACAAAGAAGAAGACCTAATGGCCGACAGGACAAGCGACGTGCACGTTGGTGTTGACGAATACAAGTTAGAGAACAACAGTTCCCAGTCCTGGGTAAGCCAACTGACTAAGAAGGCTGAGCTGGATGGTCGTCAGGAGGGAATCACGGGAAACCTGCCGGGCATCGTCCATGACATTATCCTTATCTCGAGACTGTTGTCAATGTGGACTGCACTAATGGTTGAAACATTTGGACATGGAAAAAAACTGCTAGCAGAGCTCCGGTTGAAAGTAGTTTAAACGATCTAAAGCACAGGGTGTTTTCATATAGCCACTTCCCAATGAGAGTAGATGAATTCGTGTTTCTCCAAATTAAAGCAATCGATGGGGTAATGAAACTGACAGCAGCTCCAGCACGATCAATCATTGAACCAGATTTGAAAAAAAAGAGGCTAATTGCATTTGGTTATGCAATTCGTGGTATTCTCGATTGTTTAGATGACGCTGTGGTTGCGTGAGACCAATGTTTGGAATGGTACCACTTGGAGTGTGTTTCACTGCAGAGGTCACCAAAAACTAAACATTGGTTTCGCCAACAATGTAAAACCACTGTGTAATGTAATGTTAACAATGTGTAAGACAATGTGAAGGGAAAAATGTATTCCTCAGCACATGTGCACAGTTGTGTTTAGTTGTGTGTGTGTAACGAGGCACATAATAAATTTAAAGTTATTCTCATTCGGCCTTGTTGATTCTGGCGTTGATCCGCGGGTGTTCGCACTGTCCATACCACTGATAGCTATATTTCCTATTAAAAAATATTGATCTTTGGTTGGTTATTGCTCACTCGTCGATTGCGTCGGGGCCTACAGGGTTGGCTTGGTCGCTTTGGTTTACTGTCCCCCACTGAAAATCAGTTATATGACTGAGTGGGTAGGCTCTAAATAGGGACAAACATGGAGGTAAAGTAATAATCCAGAATCAGAGGTTTGTGCGTGACTAGTCATCTATGATTCGATTAGATATTGCTTTACGTCTCATATTTATGCAACTTAACCGGCTCAGTAACTGTCATGTCATTTCATGAACTGTCATAGTTTGTCGATCAGATTGCTAAGGTTTAGAAATCTGATAAGTTTTTCACTGATTTCATAAGACAAAAGTTCTTCATATGATAGATTTAAATTTAATTGGAGTCTCAAACCATCATACTTAGAGCAGTCAGTCAACAAATGATGAACGGATAGCAACACATCACACGTGTCGCAAATCGGAGCAATCTTATCTCTAGTAAAAAGATAGGAATGGGTGAGGTGTGTTGCCCTATTCGTACTCGCGCCAACACAACCTCCTCACGACGAGAAAGTATGGAAGAAGGGGGTCGCACCTTCAGTGAAAGACAGGGCATCACACGACGCAGCTTATTATTCTGCAAAGCATTCCAACAATCCTGACCTAATTTCAACATATGGTTCTTGAACCCACTGTGGACATCAGGAACAGGTACGAGGTCAAAAACAGTAGAAGCTTTTTGCGTTGCTGCCTTGGCTGCCAAGTCAGCTTCCTCGTTGCCAGAGATACCTACATGACCAGGGACCCAGCAGAACATGATTTTGTAGCCTCTCGCTTGAAGTTTTTCCATGAAGAACTGAATGTCAATTACTAAATGGTGAGTAGAGAACATGACGTGGAGTGCCTGAAGTGCACTTAAACTATCTTAACATACCATGAAGCTCCACTGTCTACTGCACTCTATGCGCCGCCACTGTCTACTGTCACTGTCTACTGCACCCTATGCGCCGCCACTGTCTACTGTCACTGTGTACTGCACCCTGTATGCCGCCACTGTCTACTGCACCCTATGCGCCGCCACTGTCTACTGTCACTGTGTACTGAACCCTGTGTGCCGCCACTGTCTACTGTACCCTATGCGCCGCCACTGTCTACTGTCACTGTGTACTGCACCCTGTATGCCGCCACTGTCTACTGCACCCTATGCACCGCCACTGTCTACTGCCACTGTCAACTGCACCCTATGCGCCGCCACTGTCTACTGCCACTGTGTAATGGTTTAAGTTGGTACGAAAGGTGGCCACTCTGCATGCTGCAGCTGATAAGACGAACCGGCCCGAGAGCGGGGCAGTTGCCTTACAGCCGAGGCGAAGAGTTGACGTGTTGTATTGGTGTTCACATGTACGTGAACTAAATTAAACTCAGTGTACAGTCCGAGTGTATTCTTTACCATGGATCGTGAGTGAGAACATAATATATGGCGACGAAGGAAAGTAATAACTTGTTTCTAAACGTATGTGTAAAATATTCGCGCGTGTGTGTATATTGATTGTGCCGCGTACGCCACGCCATTAATTACTGTTTATTTATTAATCCCCAACAACAGGTATTAATTAAAGATATAACTCCAGGAGAAGTGGTGGGAAAGATCAAGGCTCGTTTCGTGAAGGATTTTTACCTCGAGGAATTTGTCGCTACTACTGATTTTGCGAAGCTGAATAAACAAACTTCAATTGGGCTTCAAGCAGCAGGGGTTAAGTGTGTGACCATAGTGGGGCCACACAAAAACAGGGCCGACGATAAACTAAAAGCATTGATTATGCGGGCGATTCTGAGACATGGAACGCGAAAAATTGTAGTTATGACCAGCGACTTCGACTTCCTAGCGACGCTCCACGAAATCCAAAACCGAAGCAAAATTGAGCTTTCTGTCATGGGAGCATTCCCGATCATGTCCAGCTCTGTTCGGCAATTTTGCCATGAAGTAATTGACTACAGAGCATTGCTGGGGGTCGTTCCCAGGAAACATAAACAGATTGATAGCCTCAACTTCAGGCCACCACAGGACAGGAATCTCCAACAACAGGTATAAATGACGTGGCGTATGCGGCACAATCAATGTACACAACTCGTCGTTAGCCCTTTACTTAAAGAACCGCAAGCCCAAGTCAACACCACTGCAAGAAATAAGTCCTACTGCCAGTACCACCATACCAGAAGAGAGGGAGTCGGCATGGGAGTCGGCCATGCATTTGATAACGTCATCTAATGACCTGCTGCTCAACTCGCCTGAAGACGACCGTCAATTGTTGACCACATGTCTTGTCACATGAACTGACTTCTTTATGAGAAATGAATCTGTGGTAGTTGAAGATTTTGTGGGCATGTGCTTAGATACAAGTAAGTAGAGTTGACATCAAAAACAGAGATTAAAATAGCACATAAACTTACTTTGCACCATTAAAATGTCAAAGGAGCACCTCGTCAAAAAGTGAAAACTGCTGCGCAGTTATTTTCGAATTCTGTATCTAAGGCACTAGAACGGTGTGGTAAACAAGGATTGATAAAATCAGCTAATGGTCCGAATGTGCGCAATTGTTAAAAACCATAAACGATTGGTTTGACATATTTAATACCCGTTGTCCAGAAACTGACGGCAGGGAACGAATGCACGCATACGGATTAAATTTTGAAGTGCATAACGAAATTTTGATTGAAATGTATAGTTAGTTAGTTAGTTAGTTAGTTAGTTATTAGGGTTTAAGGGCACACAACACTAAGGCTATCAGTGCCCGTATTCTCTTTTATAGTGACATGTTATTTTTTAAATCCTATTGTACAGCTGTGTTGATTTCAGGTATTTAAAAACATTGGTAATGTTCTCAGATTCATCAGATAAAATTTCTTTTAAATTAGGTTTTAGTTTAAAATCATTCCTCTCGTCCATGTGTTGAGGACATTCCACTAAAATGTGCTTGACAGTTAAAATCTCACCACACTGCTCACAGGGTGGTGGGTCTTCACCTTTTAAAAGGTATCCTTGAGTGAGATGAGTGTCCAATGCGTAGACGGGTCAGAACAACCTCTTCGCGTCGAGAAGAGCGCCTTGAAGAGATCCAAGGTGTTACATCGCCTTTTATTTCGCGAAGCTTATTATTTTGCATGATATGCCATTCTTCGCACCACTTTTCTTTAAGTTTAAGTTTAAATAATGCTTTAAGATCAGGCGTTACGACTAATTGGCAATCAATTTGTTCTTTGTTGCAAGCTTCTTTGGCACTTTGGTCGGCGAGATCATTTCCTAAAATACCAGAATGGCCTGGCACCCAACAAAAAACTATTGATTTTTGTTTTGCACCAAGTTTGGACAGTATAAGGTGTATTTTACTAACTAATGGGTGTGTAGTGTAAATTTGGCAAATAGCCTCTAGGGAACTTAAAGAATCCGTGCACACTAAGAATTTGGAGTCCTTGTTATCAAGGGCAAACAGGAGGCTTTGTAGAATTGCAAACAGTTCTGCATTGTAGACGCTGTATATGGAGTGGAGTTTAAACCTGAAGTTAATGAAATGTATAATCTGATTTCACAAATGAGAGTCAAAAACCGAAAAAATGTATTGCCATTTCAAAATGGCGTCCTACTTTCGATTAAGTCCCTGCAGCTTCTGCAGAATGAATTGGAAACGTTGATTGATGGATATTGCTTTACGTCTCATATTTATACAACTTGGCTACTGTTAGTATATCTTAAGTTAAGTATATCTTAACATATCGACTGAACCAAGACGTGCTGGAGAATTTGTTTGCAGCAATAAGAGCTGCTGGCCACCGACACGACCACCCTTACCAACCGAATTCTCGGGTCGATTAAAATCGTATATTTTTGGAAGAAATTATCGAATAATTTCTGACAAAGCTAAAACTGAAGAGGATAATACAACAAAAATATGCCTCTGAACCATTTCGAGAATGTCAGTGCTGGCCCAAGTAATGCTCCATGTTCAACCATAGACGATCTCAAATTATTTGATGATGGAGCAGAAGTGATGACATTGACATTATTAAACAAGATACTTCAAAGTGGCACAGACGTACTACAAGACATAGAAGACGACATACAAGACGACAATGACCTCAAAGCCACCAATTTTCCAGATATTGTAAGCCAGCCATGGTCCTGTGATCTACAATTTACATGAAACTTGGATATGCGGACTCAATGTTGATAATACCGATTGGGACATTCTGTAAGCAGGTTGTATTTTGGTAACATGGGTGGAATTTGCTGTATGGGCGATAACATAATGATAATGATAAACAAGTCAGTTAATGTTTTATTATTGCTATTAAGCTGACGTTTTAATAACACGAGGGGTACGGTGAATACTCAGGTTTCAAGAAGAGGGGGACGTGAGTTGGACTAAGGCCCTTTAGACGTACAGACTGGAGCCCTGGAGGGGGAAAGTCAAGAAGGGTCTAGGGGGAGCCTATTTATGTCCAAGTGACTTTGAAGACGGGGAGTTGGACTAAGGACGAAAAAAGAGAGAAGAGGACGAAGAAGAGAAGAAACTAGACCAGGCGAATCTGAGAGCTACCAGCAGTACTAATACCAGAGAGAGATTATTCGGTAAGTCTTGTGTGGACATTATTAATTGGTAGATAGGAGAGTGTTAAGTTCTAGGAATCACTTGGATTCGAACCCGCGTACTTACACACGCAATGCACAGGTTATCAGAAGACTAGTGTAGTAGTAACCTGATCTAAATACAGCAATCTCTTATTTTGGATTATGTTCCGTCTTTGTGTAAACCATGAGTAAACCATTCCCAAATTGTCCCAGAACACAGTACGGTCTTGGTCGCTATCTCTGAGTCAGGGGGAAAGGTAATTGTACTGGCTACGCCCCGTAGTTATTGTTGTTGTTGAGGCCCTGACTCAGCAGATGGTCTACAATATAGTTTTTGCATTTATTTTTCACATGGCGTGACAGTTTATTGATATGTGGCTGAAAAGGGGTTAATTGAAAAGGCTTAAAAATGGTTTTATTCCTTAAAATGAAAAAAGTTAAAGCAAGAAATGCCCAAGTGACAACCTCAAGACAATAACTGACCAAGTAAAAAAATTTCCAGATTTTTTCCAGGAAAAGTAAAGTCAAAAAAATAAAAATCCTAAAAATTTTAGTTAGGTACCTAAAGGTTAAGTAATGTGCAATTTTGTATGCTTTTAAATTAAAAATGTGCTGCGTTATCTAGTTTTATCTATTTATCTCAGAATGTGGTCTTTGTCTCTTGGTCAGTCATTGACTTGGCCCATTATTTTAATTTAGATTAATTGTAATTGTAATTTCCAATTGTTACATGAAACGCAAATGAAAGGCTATTATACAGTCGTCAACCTGACTTGGGGAAATTCTATGTTTGGCTTCTTTGTGATCATATTAGAGTAACCTGACCAATTTTTATGTTTTTTTCACGATTGGCGTCCTCGATTGTGAGATGTACTGGAGCTTATAATCCCCATTAGCTACACCGCATTATTTATGAATGATAAAACCATTGCCTTACGGATTACAGTTACATTCACTACAGGGCGCTTGGTGGTCAGTGATTGAAGTATAAGCCTAAACAATTGTCCTTTATCTGGGATGATTTTTCAGCTACAAGAAGGTCAATAGACAAGTTACCTTGAAATCAATGAGCTCGGCTATGAAAAGGCGCGAAGACGAAATCAGCCACCTATAACTCACTGTCCAGCACAATATGGAGAATTGGTGCAACAATTCCCGCAGTGCAACCAGGACAGTGATGGCCTGTGTGTGGCCGAGGCGTTGACACTTGAAACAACGGAGTGGGTTTGGTATATATGGACGGACTTTTAGACGGTAGAAAGCAATTTTGACATCGGTAGGTAGCTGAGGTAAAGCTTAAATGATAACATAAGTGCAGGAGTCGGAGCAAGAGATCCGTTTTTCCAACTCTGACTTCCTAGTCACTTCAACAACTTTGTGATTGGCGAGGCATTCCTTTACTTCATGTTCCGAACAATTCAATAAGTCAAAACACGATACCACTCCCTTACATACGTTTAGAAAGTGATGTCCATCAACTGAAACCGGCAGAGAGCAGAGTGTTTTCACTTACAGTATTATTTTTGATTGTTTCTCTGTTGCGCAATGGATCATAAAGGAACCATCACGCAACTTTTTTACAGAGGACAAAGCCCCCAACAATGTCTTCTAGAGTCTTTTCAATAAACAAGGGATTCACTTTGGAAAATGTTCTCCCTGATGGTTTGGCAACAAGGTACAGGGGAGTGACAAACATACTATGGTTGTCTTCCACCTGCACTTCCTCATCTGATGATGCTTCTTTGCGCTTTTTTTGAGTTAATTCCTTTAGATAAATTTTTATTAGCCATAGAATTTAGTTTGCTTCGTCTATTGCGCTCACCACCCTCCATGGAGCCTCAAACGGGACGTCGAAAACGGCGCCAGGGATACGAAATTGATATAGCAATTAAGCTTACCCAATGTGTGCAACAAATGTCGACACTTGCCGATTGATGCAGGTCGGGCTAAACCTGTACCACCCGTCTAGATGAAGCAGGGCCAAAGCTGCGTGTTGGTCCATACAACCCTCAGGTTGCACTTCTCTCAGCAGCCAGGATCCCCCTTTCCACCGACATGGGTCGCACCGCATGGCAAACACGGCGGAGAGCGTTTGGATCACTAAGGGGCCAGCACTGATGATAAGAATAAGATGAAAAAGATTGAAAGGTGAGAATGGATTTGTGATTAATGAAAGAAGGCGAAAGGGAAATGTGCATGAGAGCCCCCTTAATGGGCACCGGTCACTACGTGGAAGAACTCTCTTCGACCGGGATGCTATATGAGCCTTGGAGGGAACCGGCCGGGCTTGGTGCGGGCTAAGCTGTGTGTGAAGCAGGCGTGTTACGCGGACTCGCCCACGGGGACCGCACGGGCTACGGCCGGGGCAAGTACTAGCAGCCCGTGCAGGGTCCCACTAACGGCCGAGGGGACACTTCTAGTCAGGACCAGTGCGGGCAGCCCTGGCGGTGCCCATGCGTGCAGCCCGCGCGGGTTACGCCCGGGATAAGCCATTTGTGTTTGCTGGGAAGGGTTCATACTTTGCATATGACCTGACAACGTCGTCCCAGAGGTGCTGGATGTTGGAGAGCAGGAACGCCTGAAGGTCGCTCATTTCTCTCTGAAGGCTCGCTGACCACTCCAAGGGTTCATACTTTGCCTCGACAGTGGAAGTCTGTTTCTACTTTCTAGTCACAATTTTACAAAAAGAGATGGTGTTTGAGAGCCTAGGCCAAGGTCTATACCTTGTGTCGACCCAAGTAACACTCTGTCAATCATCAAACTGAAAAGACGCAGGTTTTATTGAGGCCCCCCGCCTGCTTCGTTGAAACTAATGTAAAACGCAACCACTTCTAAATCTTCATGTACGAGCAAATTAGTGGACACACAGTTACATAAAAGGGGACGTTCTCAAATACAGTCTGGTAGAAGATTCCAACGAGGTCCATGTGGTTTGAAACTGTCAATACGGGTCAAGATGGACAGGCCATTATAAGTAATGGGGATTATTTACATTTGAATTGTGCACAAAACCACCGGTTCCTTTCACTTGGATGATGGTCGACACAAGGTCTAGATAGATTACTTATAGTGAGGGCAAGTAACTTTTGTCCGATTCGTTTTTTTTTCTTTCTTAAGCCAGCCCAACACTCATTAAGATTAAGAAAAGTATTCGACTGTAGGCCTAGCACTATTGGTTCACTTTGTGAAGGGCTGTTGGAGCCTGAAGGTGAATGCATTGCCTCAGACACAGGTGTCCAGGTGATCTCAGTCGACGACCTCCTTTATCATCCAGAACAACCGGAAGAATTTCTAATTGAGAAGCTAGCTGTTTCTCAAGAACAAATAGCATGGGTTAAAGAAAAAACTCGCGGACAGCAAAAGAACCCTAAATGGTTTAAATACAAACTATGACGAATCACGGCCAGTAACTTTGGCTGTGTTCTTAGTGCATGCCGTCACAATCGGTACCCCCCATCACTTTTATAAAGACTGTTGGGGGAATATGATTTATCCCATGTAAAATAAGTGAAGTGGGGTATTAACCATGGAAGTGTAGCCATTGGGCAATATGAAGCATTTTCCAGGCAAAAAGTACATACATACAGTACAAGCAATTACCATGATGAAGTACTCGGTTGCAGGTCATTCATGCATACAAGAGGTGTGCAATGTCCACAGCCATATAGAAAAGGTATTTAAAGTAGCTAAGTTTTATTCACCAATTGGCCTTATGAGGATCTTGATGAAAGAAAATGCAAAAATTCCATTCTGTGTTCTTCAAATGCAACGTCAAGACTTCAAGGACTTCTCTGCCTGTGCAATGCTCCGAAACTCAAGTTTAAGATATTAAGTACACTCAATCGTTTGTTGAGGTCGAGTACAAGCTATCACATGGACAAGAGTATTTGCAGAAGGTAAATTTCCGCATATCCAACTTAACCACAAGAAAAAACGCAGGAACTTCCGGAACTTCTGGTGTTGGTAAGTCTACAACACTTTCTTCAATAATTCAGGCAACATCGCCAAAGGTTCTTCAAAACAAAGGCGACATTTCAGTCAAGAAGTAAAGGGCAATTAAGGATTGGATTGGATATTGCTTTACGTCTCATATTTATGCAACTTGGCTAATCGAGACGAAGGGAGGGACGTAAGGGATGACGCGGGGGGACAAGGGGTGGACAGGCCTGTGCTGGTCAGAACCAGCCACAAGCATATGGGGAGGACAGGGGTTCCCCCACGTCGTGGTCGTCTCCGTCTGTGTCATCATCCGTCCGTGTAGTCATTGTCGTCGCCGTCGGGGAGGTAGTCAAAGGGAATGGGAAAGTTCTCCGACGACGACCCAGAGCTCGCCATTAGTTTCAGGGACAAGAACTCCTCCAATCACGAGCCAAACCACGTGAAGGCTGCGAGTTGGAATTGTTTCTCAATCTTGCTCGTGATAGAAACCTAGCCGAACTGCGACGAGGCTTGGACTGATTTAGATTAGACAGGACAAAAAAGGAAAAAAGTGATTATAGTGAGTGATGAGTGCTTCCCCGTCAAGCAGGGAGAATAAAAGAGAACTAAATCTAAACCAAACTGTCTATCCCCTGAAGTTTAAAAAAATTAATCAATGATGCGAGGACACGAAGCCAATTTTTCTCAAACATCAACTCAGCAGCAATAAACCTAATCCTTGTGCTGTGGGGGCCCTTAGAACAGAATAAGAGCGGTCACAAACACGTCCGCCCAAGACAAGACAACGGCAGCTGCGAGGCGGGCGGGGCTCACCACACGGCTGCTTGGTGCAGGTGGTATTAAAAGGTGCGGGGCGGCGAGGTCATACATGCTGCACATTAAGTGTCTTGGAAGTTTCTAAGATGATTAGCACAGGATTTGGGTTGATTAATTTTGCTTTACGTCTATTTTTAGCAATTTGGGCAAATCGAGACGAAGGGAGGGCGAAAGGGGAGAGGGGGGGGAAAAGGGGTGGCAGGCCTGTGCTGGTCAGAACCACCCAAAAAGCATATGGGAGGGCGGGGGTTTCCCCCACGTCGTGGTCGTCTCCTCTTTTCATCATCCGTCCGGTTGTCTTTGTTGTCGCCGTGGGGACTTGTGTGTAATAAATTTGGGGTAGAGATATTTACTAATGGCAAAAGGTTTCATTGTGACTATACAAAATTAATAAAAAAAATAAATAAAATAAAATTGATTTGGGGGAGTCTACCCCTCAATTTTTAAAAACTGATTTTGGGGGGGGTTTTAAATCTAAGGACAACCCAACCCCGGGCCCCGGAAAAACGGGGGGCGATAACCCCAAAAATTTTTTTTTTTGGGAAAAATTCCAATCAGGGGTATGGACAGGCGAACAACCCAATCAAAGAAAAATCAACAGGCCGATTGCACAATTGAATTTATTATGTGCTTCTTCTAGGACAGTAAATCCCCTTTTACAAACCCCTAAACAAAACGATGGATTAAGAAAATCATAATTAAAAAACTTTACCTGGCACGATTGTAAAGAATTGATATTTACATTATTTACTACTCATAGTAAACAAAAGTGTAATCAGGTCAAACCCAAATAAAAAAACCAAATAGATAGAAAATAGTGCCCTGTGAAAAACATTATTATAAATTTTTTTCAGGGGGAAATTTTATAAAATCTTTTAACAAAAAATTTGAAAACATTTTTCTTTGTTTTCAAAAATTATCAGTTTGAATGTGGAAAAATAAAGGGCTTAAAATTGCCGATTAAAAAAAAATCCAAAATTGAAATATTTTTTCCCCTTGAAAAAAAAAAAAACCAAAAAAAAAGTTTAAAATTTTTTCCGAAGGTTGCTGACAATCCACCCCCAACTTCTCTTCCAAAAATGAATCCCGAAAATTTGGCGAAAAAAAAATATTTGGGAAGAATCGCCAAGTCCCCAAGGAACACAAATTAAAGAGAAAATTTTGTGGTCTTAAAAAAAAAACGAAAACAAAAAAAAAAAAAAAATAAATCAAAAAAAATTTTAAAAAAATAACCCCAACATTTCGGGGGGGCCCGGATTCGGGGGAAAACCCAACACAAACCTTCTCCCGCAAAATAAAAATAGGGGGGCGTATTCAACAAAAGGCCAATACCAAAATTTTTTTTTTTTAAAAGCATTACTGACAAGCATAAGAAAAAAAGCAAAAAAATTTTCCTCGGCAAAAACAACCCCCTGAAAACAAAAACCTTTAACAAAGTTTGCGAGGAACCGAAGACGCGAACAAACACTCCCCGAAAAAACGAACCCACTGCCAAACAAACCCTCCGGGCTGTATGACGGAAAAAAAGGGGCGCAAAAGGTCGCCCCGGGATGCGCAATGGAAAAGAAAAAAAAAATTTCATTGGAAAACAAAATCCTAGTAACTAACACAAACTTCAGTAATAAAAAATTTTTTTAATTTTGGAGACCAAAAAAAAAGAGAAAAACCCGTCTTCGCAAGAAAATGGATGCAGCGGGTGGTTTACTGTCCTTGAGAGGCAGTCAAAAGGTGGGGGCCATTTTGATTTTGAGTAAAATACAAAAATTATTCAAATATTATAAAAACCGCAATGGTCCCCAAGAATAAAAAAATTGGTTGGGACAATTTTTTAAAAATTATTTGGGTTCCCGGCGAGTTTTTTCCCCCAAGTAAGGTGCAAAAGGGAGGAAAAAGTCACAATGGGAGAATCTTACGAAAGGGGGTTTAACAGAGTGGAAGATTTGGGAAAATAAAAACATTATGCCCAAAAATTAAAAAAAAAGGGTGGAAAAAAAAAGCGTGGTTCCTTAAATAAAAAAAACTTTTGGGAAAAAAATTAAAAACCCCCCCTCCCCCCCCCCCCCCAGAAAAAAATTCTTCTCCCCCCCCCCCCCCCTAAAAAAAAAAAATGCAAATTTAAACCCAAAAAAAAAGAGCGTTTTTTTTTTTGGTTTTCATCTATTATCTTTTTTTTTTTTTTTGTTCACAAAAGAAAATTAACTACTTAAAAAACACATAAAAAACCACTTCAAAAATACGTTTTTTTTAAAAAATTGCCTGGGGGTTTTTTATGTGGGTGCAAATACAAAAATTACAAACATTAAAGTGTAACTAAGCTTCTCACTTTCTTAAAAAGGGGTGAAAATATTCAAGATGTCAGTAAAATATTTTTATTTTTTTGTGTTTGATGTACCCATAAGGGGTGGAGCTTTTGGGCACAAACTGCCCCCCCCCCCCCACACCCCGGCAAACAACACAAATCGAGAGAAAAGGAAACCGTTTGCATAAGCTTAGTATTATTTTTTAATTTACTAGCACTACTCGGCAGCAACGATCTTTTTAGTGCCCTATAACGTTTACAAGGGACATCGTTCTCAAAGATAAGATCCTGCTACTTTTCCAAGAAGCTGCGTGTAGAATAGAGATAGCCCCAATCTGTACTACTAAGTTTGAAAACAAAACTTATCGTCGAAAAGTTTTGGGGACTTTTCACACTAAAAGCATCACTTTCGGAGTGGCACCGGTATCCGTGGGGGGCCCCCCCCCCCCTCCAATTGCGCCACCCCCCCGAAATCCCAGTTTAAATGCTATATTCTTATAAAATCATCGGGGTTTTATGAAAAAAAATTAAAATCAAAATATCTTTTTTTTTTTTTCGTTCAGCAAAGCCTACGCAAACCCTAGAAATTTTTTAAAAAGCATAAAAACCCTTCAAAAATACTTTTTTAAAAAAAAAAATCCCTGCGGCACTATTGTGGGGGACCCCTCCCCAACTCGTTCTTTAACATCCGCATTTTATAAAAAGGTTTTTAAAAAACGAAAACAACAACAACTACTTACATTTGTTAGGTTGGTATAGGTAGAAGATTTCTAAGTTTTTTGGGTGGCCCTAAAAAGTAGGCCCCCCCCACTTTACTGTATTGTCTTGTATCAAAAAAAGTAAACTAAAATGTAATCCGGTTATTTGTAAACTATTAATCCATCCACTAAAAACGTAATAAGAATATATAATATGGTGTCTTAAAAGGGGATTTAAGTTTATTTAAAATTTTTATCTCGTAGAGCGCGATTAAAAAATTTTTTATAAAAAGTGAGTTAGGGGGGGGCCGACCACATGTTAAAAAAAATAAAAAAAAGTGAAATTCATTCCGCCATAGCCAGCTTGGCCCCTCCTTATATTTTACAAAAAATAATAAGGAAGGGTTTCGTGTTCCGCCCTTTTTTGAGAATTAAAGATAATCCACGGTAGAATGGAAGGCTTGGGGGCAAGATTTGAGACCTACACTCTGCCCAGGTTGGATAAAAACCCGATCCTCGAAAATAGCTATGTTAAAAATTTAAGGGGCCCGCGCTAAACCCATTTTTAACAACTTCGTTTTTGAAACCCCGAAGACAAGAAAAGTACGAGTAGTACTAAGAAAATTTGAAGAAAACTGTTTGCCGCAGGGGAAAATAATAATGGAAAAGTTTAATTTCTTCAATTCAAACAGAAAAAAGGAAGCCCTTTTATAGCTTCTTGAGGGAAATCCGTACCAAAACAGGCACGTGTGATTTCGGAGACATTTTTTCAAACCACTCCGAGCTAGAATCGTGTTTTGGGGTCCGGGATTTCCCTAAAAAAGAAAAATTTCTCCGAACGGTGCCCTATCCTTTGGACAAAGCCCTCACTATTTGCCGGGCGGGGGAGGTTCAAAAAAAACAAATCGAGCAGCTCCGAGACCCCCAAGGAGGCCTATTTTCCCAAATGAAAAAAAACTTTTGAAGACAAAGCGCAATCGCAAACC
The DNA here is from genome assembly GCA_024449915.1 of Sweltsa coloradensis. Classification (NCBI taxonomy): domain Eukaryota; kingdom Metazoa; phylum Arthropoda; class Insecta; order Plecoptera; family Chloroperlidae; genus Sweltsa; species Sweltsa coloradensis. The sequence goes on from JAMZAV010003444.1 coordinate 105,091, forward strand.
CTAAAAAAATCAGCCAGTACTACGAACCAAAACTGAAAATACTACAGTGAACCCACCACAACTAAAACGGGACCAAAGCTTTGACTTCGCATTGCGGTAATAAAAATTACCAAGGGGTTGTCCGGGTTTTGTAAGAGTGTTTTTTGTGTGTCTAAAAATAATCATTTAGTTCAAAGTGTTTTAACAAAAAACCAACCCTAAAAAAGGTTAAAAATGACCTTGAAGAAAATGAGTAGTAGTTCACTTACAAAGAACGTCTGTACCCAAAAATTGAAAGGTGTGTTGGGTTACTATTTAAAAATGTGGAAAAAATGTAACTTTCAGCTAGATACAGGTGCTCGGTGAATGTCCCACCCGGGGAAAATTTTTGACAGCCTAGGGCCCATTTTTTAAAAAAAAAGGTAAGAGAAAAACCCCACAATATTGGCACCCTTTGGGAATCATAGAATCAAGCCTGAGGTGTAGAAGTTTGCTTTACCAAGGGTAGCAAAGAACCATGAAATTAATTTTTTTGTTTTCTGACTAGAGTCCAAACCCTTGCTAGGCCTAGTGGATGTCAGAACTAACCCTTTTTAGAAAAATGGGCAAGGTAATGTAGCTAGAAACCCTTGGCGTGGATTCAGACTAAAGGGGTATTTTAGCCCCAATACAGTGAGTTTTTTAAGGAAGGGGAAAAACCCAGGTGAGCATAACATGGTTTTAAACGATAAGGTAGATCCCGTTATTCCTGCCCCCCGAAAGGTCCCATTTTAGCTCCAACCCAAATGAAAGAAACCCTTTAAAAAAATCTTGAAAAACAAAGGGGTGTATCCAAAATAGATCACCCTACGACTGGGGGCGTAGTCTCGTTATGTGGAGAAAAAGATGGCCCTCACGTCTTGTCTTTTCCTAAGATTTAAATATGGCGATTTAAACCCGGGGAAAATTTTGCAATTCCCCTGCCGAGATTCGCGATTTGTATGAACGGAAAAAAGTGTTACAAACTGGCATGAAGGACGGTTTTTGGGATATACAATTAAACAATTCTATGGACTACTGTATTTTCAGACCCCTTTCGGTAATATCGTTTAAAAGGGTTCCATTTGGGGTCAGCTCGGGACCAAAATATTCCAAAAGAAGGTCATGAAAAATTTTGTGATATTTCCGGGGGTGTGGATTGGTTTTTATGACTTAATAATTGCAGGGACAACTGTAAGGAACATGATCGATACTTTTTGCAGTGCTTTGAGAAGCCAGCGTTGGAGGAAATTCAACAAGGAGAAGATGCAACTACAGTGGATCTGTCAAATCTAGGGCACTGGGAACATCGGAAGGACCCCAAAACCCAAAAAAGGACAGAATTCGACAAGTTTTAGATGCCTCGCCCAACAAGTAAGGAAGATTTACGCCGTTTTTAGGCATGGGCACGTATGTAGCTCAGTTTTTACCCAAAATTTACATACCCTGCCCCCTTTTAAAGGGGAATTTTTAAAAAATGATGTTATTGGCAATGGCACCTCAAAATGAGAAAGCATTGGCTAGTTTAAAAGAGAAAAATGTGCAAAGCCCTGTTTTTCAATATTATGATCAAGCCCAAAACCCCTAGTTTTACAAACCGTGCCCGAAAAACGGGGTTTGGCATGCTTGATGCAAAATTCTCTTCCCCAAATTTCATAGCACTCGCATCCACTGCAGCAGAGAAAAATTTTGCTAAATGAAAAGGAAAAGCTTGGAATGTTTACGGTGTACAAAAATTTACCAATAGTGTACGGTAGAAACGTAAAGTACATACTGATATAAACCCCTTGCGTTTTCGGAGAAGGAGCTAATTGTGTCTTTGGCTTTAGGAATGCTGCTTAAATTGTTAAGATATGATTTAAATGTGTGTATGTCCCTGGGAAAGAGTTGTTCTTGGCTGATACACTACAAGGGCTATCTTAGGACCCGGTTGAGGGGTGACCAGAATTTAAAGTCATTGTACATACATAGAAAAAAATTACCCTTATTTTGCAAAAGAGGGGGGAAACTCAAAAACAACTTTAGCTGACACAGTTCTTTAGCAAATAATTCACTACCCACAGAAGGATGGCCCAAAACGAGTTTCCGAGGTTGAACCAGGGGTAAAAACCTTTTTGGAAACTGCAGGAACGATCTCTGTGTCGGAAGGTTTAGTGTTTGTGGAAATAAGTTACTTGTACCTCAAACAAAGCGTGAGAAATGTTAAATTCAATTCATAGGGCCCTCAGGGCATGGAAAAAAGTAAGGCGAGAGCACAGGAATTCTTTATTTTGGGCCGGCATGACCCCGCAAATCCCAGGACACAGTGTCCCAAGTGTGGATCTTGAGAATTTCAGAGAAAAAACTCAAAAACCATTACTTTCCCATAAAATTTCCCGATCGGGCCCTGGGAAAGATTGCTGCCGATTTTTCCCAGATATAGTGGGTGACATACCTGGCGTAATTGATTTCTATTCAAAATGGTTAGAAATCATTAAGTCAAAGGCAAAACAGCTAAAGATGTATCCAAAATATGAAATGGTGTTTTCACATAATGGGATCCCAGGTGCGGGTTTTCCCACAATATCCATTCATGAGTATGAATACAAACAATTTGCAAGAGAATGGGATTTCCAAATAATCACATCAGCCCACAATGCCCCAAACTAATGGGATGGGAGGAGTGCGTTAAATTGTAAAACAATGCTCCGTAAAACACATGCAGAAGGGACAGATATCTATACAGCTCTTTTAGAAAACAGATCAACTCCCTTAAGGCATAAAAAATTCCCGCACAATTTCTAATGAGCAGAAATCTTCCACAAAATTGCCGATATCCAAGTCTCATTAGAACCTAGAGAGAAACCAGGTTACGGACGCCCTTCGTTAAAACATGTCGTCAGAAAAGTTTTTTGATAGATCGGCTCGTCCTCTACCAGAACTAAAATAGAGAGAGTTCAGAATTAGACTGGAGATCATGGGAGAAAAACCTCGTAAAGGGAATACATGAAAGCCTAGGTCGTACTCGTTACTACGGCCAACAACGCAGATTTCCGTAGGGGGAACCCAAAAGATTTCACCAGTCTGTAAAACCCCCCTCCCATATAACAAGCACTTCCGGAAGAGTTTTCCAAGAACCAAATCACCTTCCAGAAACCCGTGATTCCGATTATCCCTTTTTTTTAGAACCTCCTTTGTCCAACGATAAATAGCCCAACTCGAAAGAAAAAACTGCCTCGTTATCTGTTAGACTATCAGGTAAACACTTTTGATTATATTTATGACTTATAAATATTTGTAATTAAGTAAGCAAATTTTATTTTGAACCCCATCTTTTTGAATTGTAAAAAAAATAATTTACTTTCTTATTTTTTTTAATAGTAATGTTTCAGTTTTGAAAAGGGATGTTATATAAAGGTATTTGAAAAATGACAACAAAAACAACTACTGTATCATGTTGTTAGGTTTGGGACTAGGTAGAAGATTTCTAAATTGTTTGGGGGACCCCAAAAAATAGGGCCCCCCCCCACTTTTCGTATTGTCATTGTATCAAAAAAACAGTCAAAAAAAATGTAATCCGTCGTTTTTGTAAAAATTTTAAACCATCCTGACTAGAAAAGTAAAAAGAATATATAATCGCACCAGGCCCGCAAAAATAGTAGCCAAATTTCACAAATTTAGTTTAAACCCTTTAAAACATGCTCTCAGGATGACCAGGGAGTGGAATATCTTGGGTCTCTTTGGGGAAATCATAAAAAAGGAATTTTTTTCCATTTTTTGCAGATTTTGTAGTAATGGTGTTTTGGGAAAGTGTTTTTCTAATAAGGTGTGTATGTACAATTGTTATTCAAGTTTTATTTTGGGGGGTTTTTTGTATCATTTTTAAATTTTTAATTTTGGTTTCATGTCTCAGATTTTTTTGTTATAAAAAAAAATCAAAAAAAATGGGTTTCCCCCACCTTCAAAGTGTTTATGTTGAATTTCTTCAATTCGTGTGTATTAACTCGGGAAAAAGGGTCTACATGGTAGTAAAACCCTTGGTTTGGGACCTTCTTAACTTTTTAATGCCACGGGGAGCTGCCGCCATATTGCAAACAAAATGCTTGCTGTGTGACAAAGTCGGCAGGAAAAATGGTATAAAGATATTTTGCGAGGGGTGCGGTCGGCTCTACCACAGACCTGCCTCATGAAGAATAACTGTTGGAGCGATAGAGAGGTAAATGTTTTTCCGCAAAAATAACAATTTCAAATGCTGGACGTGCAGCCTCCCCGAGCTGAATGACTCTTTCTGGAGCCTTCCGGAAGAGACACAAAGCCCCCCTCGAATGCCACCGCCGAGACGCTCAGCAAACAAAAATGCTGTCACGCTAATCGGATTTAACGCCGTTCCTTAAAGAACCGTAAACGAGCTGCAGACATAGCTGCTTTTCTGCTGTCCCACTAGGCTGACATTTGTGCGGTGAATGAGACTTGGTTGACTACGGACATCAAACACCACGAGTTCCTTCCAAGAGACTACGTCGTCCTGCGGAAGGACAGACAGGCCGGCCGCGGTGGCGGCGTCCTTCTAGCGATTCGACCTCACCTGCAGCCAAAGCGCCTTAGTCACCTCGAGAGCCGAGCTGAGGTTGTCTGGGCGGAAATCAAAGTCGGCAACCTGCGACTTCTCGTGGGGTCAGCATACACGTCCGCCATGCCTAGATGCAGCCAAAACGCCGACTTTATGCACTCCCTGGACCTAGTTGCTGCTGTGCAGCCAAGTTTCGATGGCTGCCTCTTGTTTGGCGATTTTAATCTCAACATATGCTGGCGTTCGGACCCACCGGAAGGGCGTGATAGAACTGCATATGATTTTATATCTGCTTTTGCTGAACTGGCTTTCTCTCAACTGGTCACTGAGCCAACCAGAATCACCAACACGAGTGAGACGACAATCGACCTGCTGCTCTGCGATGCGCCCAGCATAGTGTCGACTGGTGGAGGTGGTGCCGGGCGTGAGCGACCACGACGCTGTTCTAGCCACCCTCTCACTGACTGCCATCCGTCCAGTGAGTGCAGCCCGAGAGGTTCTTGATTTCAACCAAGCAAACTGGCCAGCCCTGAACGAAACGCTTTCTGAACGAATGCCGGAGATGCTGCAGCTGGATGACGTCAACGAAGCGTGGGAAAACTGGAAGCGTATCGTCTTCGAGTGCGAGAAGAGCACGTTCCGAAAAGGAGAGTAGGGGGAAACAAGCGCCGAATCCTCCCTTGGCTAAGCAAGAAATCAAAATGATGGTCAACGTCCGGGATAGACTGTTTGCCCGATGGCGGGAAACCAGATTCCGAGACGCAAGATATGCCTATCTTGCTGCGAGAAGATCAACACAGGTGGCCCTCCGGACGGTCAAGGACAACTGGATGTGGGGACTTGGGCGAGGTGCAGACAGCAGAAAGTTCTTTTGGCGCTACATTAATTCTAAGGCAACTATTCCAAACGATGCAGCGAGTTTCAAGGTAGGGGGAAGAACCGTGACAGACCCTAAGGAGTGGCAGCCTGTTTCAGTGAGGCATTCCAGAGCAATTTCTCGCGGGCGGATAACATTTTCCCCGTCCATCAGGGAAACGCGCCCGCACCCAGATTTTAGAGCAGCCCACCATGAGCGAGCTGACTTGCTTGCCCGCTGACATAAAAAAGCTTCTCCGGGGACCAAGGCTAATACCGCAGCGGGTCCAGACGGCGTTCCTGCAATCCTGCTAAAAAATTCCGCTAACGCTCTCTGCGACTCACTTGCCCACCTCTTCAACATGGCGCTTGAACAGGGCATTCCAACGGAATGGAAAACGGCGTCTGTGGCACCGATCTACCGGCCAATCAGCATCACCTCACTGGTCGGTAAGACGATGGCAGCATCACCTCACTGGTCGGTAAGACGATGGAACGTTTTGTGAGAGACCGGACGAGCGAGTTCCTCGAGAGCCAAAACGTCATCCCTGCGGCGCAGCACGGCTTTCGACAGCGCCGTTCTTGCACCACTCTCCTAGCCGGCGCCATTGATGCATGGACGGCAGCGCTGGACGAGCATAGCGGAGCTCACATTCACTGTGTCTTTCTCGATTGGTCTAAAGCGTTCGATAAAGTGCCGCACGTGCGTCTACTATCCAAGCGCGAGCATTATGGCATTAAGGGCAATTTGCTTAGGTGGTTCGAGAGTTTCCTTGTCGGCCGCACGCAGTTCGTCCAGTTCAACGGCGAGCGCTCAGAATCCGGGACGTGCCCTCGGCGTCATCCAGGGAAGTGTGCTTGGCCCCCCCCTGTGTAACGTACTTCGTAGCCGACCTCCCTACCACGGCAAGGATCCAAATGCTCCAGTACGCTGACGACGTCACCCTGTACTGCATCGTGGTCACCCAGAGGATGCAGACGCCCTTCAAGCAGACCTAGACGACATTCAGATTTGGTGCGACAACAATGGCATGTCGCTCAACGCCCTCAAGTGCAAGATGATGGACATCACGCGCGCGCGCACCCCACTATACTTCCTGTACACCATAGATGGTGTCCAACTCGAGTACGTCGACAAGCAACGCCTCCTCGGAATGCACATCACAAGCGACCTCCGATGGAACGTTCACACCGATATTGTGCGGGCCAAGGCGGCGCAGGTGCTGGGTTTCGCGGCGCGCAATCTGAACGGGTGCACGCCGCGCGTCAAGAGGATGGCCTACCTGTCGCTAGTTAAGCCCACCATGACTTTCGGCCTCCCGCATGGCACCCAACCACCATTGAGAACACTACCAAGCTTGAGAGGGTGCAGAGAAGGGCATTGCATTTCATACATGGCCGTAACATCCCCCCACCCTGTGACCAGAAGCAGGTTATGCCAATGACCATGCACCTGCAATACACCGATCTGGTGTTTTTTAAAAGATGCCTCAGTGGCGCCACTGATTTTGACGTGTGCGCGCGCATCAACCAGGGCCGCGTGTTGAGAGGCGACGATATTAGGCACCCCCGCCTCCAACCCCCTCCGGCCAAAGGAGTGCTCGGCCGACGTGCTTTTTCTTTTCGGGTTGTTACCCATGGAACGACCTGCCGCCCGCCCTCAAGACTGCCCAGTAAGTCATTTCCCTTCCATGTGTAAGGAGTACTTATGGGAGAACCAACTACAAGTGCCATGTTAGTTTCAAGTAATTTAGCAAGCTCTTCGCGGCACGAGACTTCCACAAAGATATCAAGTGTTTTAGCAAAATATTTGCTAGCGTCGACGCCTTTTCTTGTTAAAAAATGTAATAACAACAAGGATAAACAACAATAAATCATCATCATGTTCCCAGACTGCCCAAACCTCTCAAAAAATCTTTAACACCATTGTAAACCTAAAAAATCCTTCCTCTTCTCATCCAAAGCCTATCCCTACCCCTAATCCTACTAAGCCCAAAGATCATAAAACATCATCCTCAGGCCGTGCTGAAAAATACCTTCCCCAATCATCTAATTCCTCTCTCTATGACTTCTCTGTTAGGCACACACCCAATATCTTGACTCCTCTTGAATTAAATATCAAGGCAGACAAGAATTGCCACAACTGCATTGAGATGGGGGTAGGTGCAAAGTATTAGTTAAATGAGCGAGCGAAGCGAGAGTTTCCTAGCGTAACTCAAATGGCTCTTTTCATGTCAATGACTATCTATATGTATTAGGGATGATTTCGATTCCATTTGGAATATAGGAATATAGGTGATTTCAACATTGGTTTGAGTAAGAAGACATTACTAGTAAATCGTTTCAAATTTGTCACTAGATCACACGGATTGGTTCAATTGAATAAGTCTGTTACTAGGGTTAATAATAGGTCAGCTACTTTAATTGATCATGTTTAAGTAAATCACAATGAAAATGTACAGTACACTGGCAGTACAAAGTTGATGGTTATTATGACTCTCCTGATAAGAAAGAAATCCACAGATTAAAAAGTTACTGGCAGAGCATCCACGAAGGCATGAAGAGCCAGTAAATCCACGCTTTGGGTTTTACGGGGGCCGTACAAACATTACGAAAAAAAATTACAAAGTAAAGCCTGGCGAGAAGTTTCATTACTTTGATGTTCGTTCATTGTATCCCGCAACAAATAAGTAGGGAAAAATATCCTACTGGTCATCCGACAATATATGTAAAGGTTGGATACAAAAAGCTTGTAAGAGATGACATGAACAACATCAATAAGGTGGAGGGGAGGGGGTAAATAAATGTAAAATTCTACCCCTGAAAACCTGTACCATCCAATTTTTACCAGAAAACAAAAAAATAAACTTCTCTTCTTGCTCTGCCACGAGTGTGGTGAAAAATCAGTTACAACAGTGTCCACACAAAGATGCAGACCGCAGAGCAATAACTGGGACGTGGATCGCAGATGAAGTCAAGTATTAGTATTAGTAGTTTTAGGGCGCTTCAACGGCAAAGATTATTCGCGCCTCCAAGATATTTAGTTAACTATGTATGAATGTAAAATACGGTTAATAAGGTTAAATGTGTTTTTCATATCATTCTCATAAAAAAAATTGCCAAGGTCGATATATTTGTAGACAGCCAAATCGGGAAAAGGTATACATGCTAAAATTGTCATATGTAGAAAATGTCAAATTACCAAATCATAATCATAATCATTATCAGGAAACCGTTGCCAACGTCGTCATAAAAGAATAGCAAGTCAACATGCTTCATGTTTTTTTGTTTTTTTTTAAATATATATGATCTGTTATAGTTTGTCGATCAGATTGCTTAGGTTAAGAAATCTGATAAGTTTTTCACTGTTTTCATAAGACAAAAGTTCTTCATATGATAGATTTAAATTTAATTGGAGTCATCCCTCTCAAATCTGGGAAACCACGCTTCCCTTCAGCACTTTTTGAACGTTCATAGAAGTTCTATCGACGCTCTCAAAGGACTGGAAATTGGTGATCTCGCCGATTTCCTGCTATTATCGATCACCCTCGCGCACTTGGATCTAAACACACGAAGGCAGTTTGAATTCAAATGCTCATCGCATACCACGCCCACTTACAAACAGCTCAAACGAGTTCCTCGAGGAACAAAGCCGCACGTTACGAGCTCTGCGGACTTGACCATATTTCCGCTGCAAGCTCAACTAAGCTCAAGCCTACAGGCGCTTCTCAGCCCTTCACTCCCACTCGAAAAATGAATTCGCTGCTTGTCGCAAAACCTTCTCCTCCTACTCAGCCACAGCCACGATCAGCCACAGCCACGATCGCCCGCGCAAACACGCTCGTGTCCATCTTGTGACGGCGATCACACACTCTATAACTGTCCAACATTCCTCAAGCAGACCGTGGAGGAGAAGTACCAAACTCTGCGCAATCTAAAGCGATGCGTTAATTGTCTAGGAAATCATGATAGACAACACTGTATCTCCTAGGCTCGTGTCGCGAGTGCCACAGTAAGCATCATCAACGTGCTCACCCACGACAGACCCCCCCACTCAGAACCCCAGG